>JAJMDO010000029.1:46353-127216 GCA_030573635.1 Blastobotrys ciferrii | reverse complement strand
AGAGCCATAAAAAAAAAAAAAAAATCCCGCTTGTCGGCTGATTCGGGGATGGGAACGAGAAACTATACCGACATTTCCCCTACGTAAGTCCTAGTTTTAAGGGCAATAACATTTCGTTTCCAGCTAGATCTAGAAACGGAGTAACACTTGGATGCGTGAAAGTTTTTACATGCCCTTAATTAATTTAGATCATCACTTCTTATGAGTTGTGTATTATTGATTATCTTTCCGGCCGCAGGGTCACTGGGAATATACAATGGAAGCAAACGTAGTACAGTAATCTGTCCAAGTACAACACACAATATAAGAGCCATAAATCCAAGCGTATTCTTGACCAAAATCAGTATCACTAGCTGGGTGTCCCGAGCTCGGACCGTCAAATCTCCCACGCCAAGAACGGCGCACGATATTTTTCTTCCATGCGTGGAAGAGCCACAGTGGATCCGATAGGCGTTGGCTTATTGCCCATTCTTACTTATTTGAGTTGCGGAGGATCTGCAGACAGGGGTATGGATTTAATCGCATTATTACAAAGAATAAATAAATAGATTAGTAAAAAATTAGTTATGCTTAGTCACCGTACATGGCCACGAACTTGTTTATTGGGCGATTCCAGTCAAGCTTTGCATCTGGATGTTCCATATGTTGTACTAATCGAAGGAACGGCATCATAGCGGTTGGCGGTAGCCGACCTGCTAGTTGTGAGTTGATGTCCATTGGCGGAATTCTAGCTCTCACTGCCAATTGAGCATATCTAAGTGCAGCACCTCCCCATAGTTTGACTTTGCGTGTGTGTAATTCTTCCGCCTTCAGCACGACCACTTCGTTGATGTCCGGTCCCTTCATTTGCTTCTAAGAGAAGAGGAGAGGAGAGGAGAGGAGAGAAGAAGAAAACAAGAGGAACAATCAAAACAGACAAATGGCGGGCGAGTGACCCTTTATAGGTCGTATTATTCATATGCGCACGTGCGGATCTTTTGGCTGCATCACGATGATTTGGCGGGTGCTACTGCTACAATATAACGGGCCGTTGGCTTTTGCATTTAATCTGCAGCTCTGATACTTGAAAAAAGAAACGAGTGGGAAAGCAAAATAATATTTCTAACCGACAAAGACGCCACATGCACCAGAAAAAGAAAATAAAGAAAAAAAGAAATGGAGTCAGCATGTTACACAGGGACTATGAAATCTAGATCTGGATCTATGAATTCATCGTCCATCGTTTTGCTTGCCCCTGAAAGCAAACCAGTTAGATTTTGTAGGTGTTTGCTGCTTTCCTCCACCTTTCGCCACCCTTTCGGCACCCACACCATTGCGCGTGACACAAAGCCTAACTGACCGTATAGATTATCTCTAAACACATGATCGTAGCTGAATGCAGAAGAGTATGAAACCTGACAGTGCCGTCCGTACTTGCAGCAATAACTTGTAACGGTTATGCAATATTAAATCAAGGGGGCTATACCCGTGCATGCATTCTAGATGCATAAGACCGTTTTTGACGGCACCAGCTAGGCGTCCTGCATGCATATGGTACGGAATCTACACGACCGACTCTAAAAAACGGAGGACTAGGGTTTGCTGTGAGACCGGCACAATTCCCTGGCAGGATAGGGGAAATATTTTAACCGAGAGATAGTTAATGGCTTTGATAAAGAAGGAAGTAAAACCTTTCAAGGGAACTATGACGATGCCCCTTCCAGGGCACAAACTCCGTCACGTAGTCACATTTAATTTGCATTGATATTTTTCACGCTGTTGGCCTGTCGTAGTTTTCTCATACATGCAATACATGCAAGCTCAGGGGAACTGGATCACCATAACAGCTTCGGCCATTTACACACACAAGGGATAACGAAAAGGAACACTCCGGAAGTTAGCTAGTCAGAAAAATAAATGGGAAAAATAGATATCCGTGAATGGATTAGCACAACATTAACATGGTTGATCGAGTTGCATATACATGCAGCTCTTCAATTAACATATATATTAATTAGCTCAAGTTAGCAGCGCTAGCTTTATAGCTATAGGAGTAAAAACATCATGCCGGGACAGCCCACGTATATTCATACAGCAAAGATCGGTAGCGTATGAACATTAAGGGGCTTATATAAGCAGAGGGACCCACAGATACCTGTGAACAGGTTAGGTGCATGGTGTAATTATAAGTGTACACGAACTATTTCCTACTCGCGCTGGGTGATGTCGCCAGCTATGAAAACTGAACACAGGCCGGCACAGCTTATAGCCAAGGGTTCGTCATTCTTGCTGAATTTGTAAGCTAGCCTGGTGTCGTTATACAAGCACCTACCGAACTGAAGTATACACATATTGAGATTTAGAGTGGAAAACACCATGCATGCAGACAGTCCTGATAAGGCTGATAGGGTGATCTCAGCTGATCGACGTCAAATATGAGCTACAGTATCGGAAATTTATCATTGGCTTATAAGTTTGCAGTACCAGCCTGTAAAATGGGCTGGGAGGAATTTTGAGTACTTATTTTGATCTGTTCAGTCGATCAATAGAACGTGCTAACAAACAGATGGCATTTTGAAATTTTTTTGCTAAAATGTTCAGTATAGGCAGCACTATCAGGTTCCTTAATTGCCTTAAAAAGCAGAACCATGGCCATGCAACAATGTATAACAGAACACTTCGATGGCTATTGTGCCCCACATGAACATTTTTCATCTGTGTGCCTATCTAAAGATCCGGTTCAAAATAGAAAAAAAAAAAAAAATAATAATTTAAGCGCATGGGCGCTCAACTACTATAATCGTAATTGACTGAACACGCTTTATTAATGCATGTATAAACCTAGCCTCATTACATTCAATTAGTTGTTCCCTAGAGCATAACGATGGAAAAAGTATGACGTGCATGTAGTTCCAGATAGTAGATTCCATCTTTTTAATGGCTTTTGCGGCCTTGCTTTTTAGAGTTACTGATGGGTTAGGGTTTCTCGACCCAACGAAGACTAGGTAGAAGGAATCAAATAATCCGGACGGATTCAACAATTCGTTATGACACGATCTCCATCTCCGCGACGTAGAGAGAGGTCATCAGCGACATCGTATCGTGATAGGGATTATTATAATGGAAGACACCGAAGTGAAGATAACCGCGAGCGGCGTAGGGAGAATAACAGTGGAGAGCGAGAGAGATCAACGACTGACCAGTCTAGGGCTGCGACGCCTCTTTCAAGCGTAGAGAAGAAAAGGCTACGTATGGAGCGACTGAAGGAATGGAAAGAGAAAAAGAAAAGGGAAAGTAGCAATGACGTGAAATTAGACGAAAGTGATACTGACTCAAAAACTTCACAAACTGTGGCGTCTAGTGATAGTGCTTCTACTTCGAAGGGAATCTCTATTATGGGATCTGTGGCGGCAACGCGAAGAGGATCAATGGCACCGCCATCGAGAAATCCACTCTCTTTGGGTGACAGCGACGAAAAATTTGATGACGACGAGCGGGGACAACCGAGACAGGAGGCGGTGAAGGGAACTCCAAATAACTCAGGGGGCAATGATGATGATGAAGAAGATCCGTTGGATGCATATATGGCAACCCTTAATCAGGAAAAGGAGGGTGGTGGAGCACCTGCTTTACCATTGCGTGTTATGGACGACAGCGATGACGATGATGAAAATTACGGTCAAGAGGAAGAGACCAATCCTGAAGAATACATGGCTATGATGGAAAAGAAAAAAAAGAAGGACATACCCGTCGTGGACCATTCTAAAATCAATTATGAGTGGTTTCAGAAAAAATTTCATGTGGAGCCTCAAGAAGTAGCTGACATGACAGATGAGGAAGTCGATCAACTGAGACTCATGTTAGACGGGATTAAAGTCCGTGGTGTTGATTGCCCCAAACCCGTTACTAGATGGCCTCAATTTGGATTAAATGCGCCAACTATGGAGGTGATCAGGAGTCTGGAATATGAAAAACCAACTTCTATTCAGTGTCAGGCGATTCCTGCTATTATGTCGGGTAGAGATGTCATTGGTGTGGCCAAAACAGGTAGTGGTAAGACTATGGCATTTTTGCTGCCTTTGTTTCGTCAGATCAAAGCACAACGACCCTTGGAGAACTTCGAAGGTCCAATGGCTTTGGTTATGACACCCACAAGAGAGCTTGCTGTGCAAATCCGTCGCGAATGCAAACCGTTTTTATCTGCTCTCAATTTGCGTGCTGTTTGTGCATACGGCGGTTCGCCAATCAAAGAACAAATTGCTGATTTAAAACGAGGAGCAGAAATTATTGTTTGTACTCCGGGAAGAATGATTGATCTATTGACTGCAAATTCTGGAAGGGTGACAAACTTGCAGAGGGTCACTTATCTGGTACTCGATGAAGCTGACCGTATGTTTGATATGGGTTTTGAGCCTCAAGTTATGAAGATTGTCAACAATGTTCGACCCGATCGACAAACCGTGCTTTTTTCTGCAACCTTCCCTCGTCAAATGGAAGCACTAGCTAAAAAGATATTGACTAAACCGGTGGAAATTGTTGTTGGTGCACGAAGCACGGTTGGTCCAGAAATCACACAAGTCGTCGAAGTTCGTGACGCCAGTACCAAATTTTTACGAATTTTGGAGATCTTGGGAGAGTTTTATAATACTAGTGAAGATTCCCGCGCCCTAATATTTGTTGACCGTCAAGCATCTGCGGATAATTTGTTAAAAGATCTTCTTAACCGTGGGTACCTATGCATGTCCATTCATGGAGGGAAAGATCAAATTGACCGGGACTCAACAATCAGCGACTTCAAGAAAGGGGCGTTTTCTTTACTCATTGCCACTTCGGTAGCTGCGCGAGGCCTCGATGTCAAACAACTTAAACTGGTAATTAACTACGATGCTCCAAATCATATGGAAGACTATGTCCATAGAGTTGGACGTACTGGTCGTGCTGGAAATACTGGTACAGCCGTTACATTTCTTTCACCGGATGAAGAACAACAGGCTGTTGGCATATCTAAGGCGTTGAAAATGAGTAAGCAGATGGTGCCTCCAGATGTACAAGAAATGGCTGATCGCTTCATGACCAAAGTAAAGGCCGGAAGTGAACGTATTGGGTCTGGTTTCAGAGGGCGAGGTTTGGAACAGTTGGATGAAGCCAGAAACACAGCACGTAAGCGGGAGAGAAAGGCCTATGGAGGGGAAGACGAAGCTGGAGAAGAAAGTGAGGAAGAAACTATGACTGATAAGGATAAATCTCAAGATAGCCAAAATACGATTGCTGCTAAGTATGGTATCTCTACTACTCCAGTTGTTCAGCAGGGATATCATCAACAGAGTACCCTTCGGAAAGGGGTTCAAATGGGCGCGGCACCGGATAACCATGGACCTGATGCTGCTGCATTTCATGCCACACTTGAGATTAACGACTTTCCACAACGTGCTCGATGGGCTGTCACGAATAATGCCAACATTACCAAGATTACCGAGGCGAACGGAACGTCTATCACGACCAAAGGTATATTTTACCCACCCGGTAAAACACCACAAGAGGGTGAAGAACCGAAGCTTTATATACTTATTGAGGGTCAGTCGGAGGTATCAGTTGCCAGTGCCCACAAAGCATTAGTGAACTTGGTTATGAGTGGAATCGAGGCCACTGCCGTCTCTGATTCTAGAGCCGGACCAAGTGGACGGTATACAGTAACCTGATTAGGCAAGAGATATCACACATCCAAAGAATTATTAACCTCTTTCCCCTACTAAAAACAGGAGTAGTCTGCCCCGGCTTTTCGGTTTCACGTAGTCAAGCGGAATTTTTACCATAAAGTAATGTTTAGTTCTGCTTCTTAACAAATTAATCATAAATTAGCTCTTCATTGCTACCAGGTCGGTTTCTAGATGACTCCTTCAACAGTTGGGTTCTATTCTTGTTTCGCTCTTGGTTCAACTTAGCAGACAGTTCTCCGCCGCTAGAATTCTGTTTGTTCATCCGCGCCTACAATGGTTAATTAATGAACGGAAAATGTTATTTGTACCTACTTCTGCAGCTTGGGCAGCAGCTGCTCGCGGATCTTCAGCAGTGGGGTTACCTTCACCAACCGGCCGTCCTGGACCAGGGGCCTCCGATGAATTTCCTGTCCTTCTTGTCGCTTGGGATTTAGAGGTCTCATATTGATGTAGACTTGAACGCTGCTCTGTGGTTCCGAGAACTTGCCCCCCTTTCTTACCCTTTCCCAAACAGTTTCCCATATCCTCAATGCCTTGTGGTCAGTGGTCAAAAGGATCGCGATGGTTGGGAAGTTACGCCACTAGGAAGGGGACCCGGACACCAAACTGTGTTTACATGCTTGAAAACTGCTCGTGATAACAATCCAGCTTTATTTGGGAATCTCCGCCGATGTCGGACATCAGCCTGCATGTCTTAGGAGTCAATTGATTCAACAGTTTCCTATTAAGAGATGTGAGTGAAATCTACACAGCTATGAAGAAAAGCTAATCAAGAGCCATGAGGGTTCATTGGCGGTTTCCGTAGATTTAAGAAGCAAACAGTCTGTAACAGGAATAAAAAAAAAAAAATGAAAACTCGTTAAATTACACCGGAACAAAATTATTAGGAAAGTTGTCTATTTACAAATATATTTACAAGAAATTATGCAGATGCCAGTTCCTGTTTTTCAAGTTCTCTTTTAGCATTTTCAATCACCGGAGCAATGAATGCGACACCCTCATTCTTACCGCTATAAGAATGTAAGTTTCTTAAATGCGCTTTGGTGACCCCATGAGTATTAAAAACATCCCAGAACAGTTCGTTGAACAACGCATGTCGATCTGTCTGTGAGCAGGCTTTAGCCAGGGCACAGAAATCATATGGTTCCAATCTTTCTTTATCTGTTATTGAAAGACGCGCCTTCCAAGTCTCGGCAATAAATTCCGGACTCACAGAGATAGCAGCAAGAGAGTTGAGAATGACTCTAAATGTGTCATTATGCTTTCTGATGTTGTAAACGTCGTAGGTTTCAATAATCCCCAAAGTAACATCTGCATTCTTCCATTGGCTGGCAAGAGTAAGGAGTGTGTTGAGGAACAGAGCCGAGACATTCGAATGAATCTCACTGTATGTCTGGATGATGGATTTTAGGTAGCCATATGCCGCGGGAGTCATTGTAGGGTTCGCTTCAAAAAAGCACGTGAATAGGGCATAAGTTAGAATGTTGTAGGTTCGTTCTCTAGTGCCTGGAGGAATAGATAGAAGATATAATTTCCATACTTCAAACACCTCATCCAGATTCTTATTGGTGACCCAAAGGCGTTCCATCAATCTATGGGCAGCAGAGGGATGGACGTTCACAACATATGGAGTCCGTTTCTCAACTGCCTCCATAAAGAAAGACTTTGCCACTTCAATATTTGCACAGTCGCCAACAAATGTATCGTGAACACGTGCGAGATAATATTCTTCGTTTTGATATTCTCTAACCATGTTGGAAAATAGCTTCAATGCTTCGGTCACTCGGTCGTAATAGATGTAAGCACGTGCAAGAGCATGCTCCAGATTGATGCTGGAGCCAAACTTTCTGCACTCGTTATAAACATTTTCGATGTCTTCAATCGGCTTGGCATCTGCCACCATAAGGTCAATGGCCGCACCAACAACCTTTGGTGAAAACGCTAATAATTTGACGTTCTTATCCATGGAATCCTCAAAAGCCAACTCCGTCCAAACCTCGTAGCCCCGCTGTGGATTGCGCATCGTAAAGTAACACGTCAAAAGCTGGGTAAACCCAAAAGCATTAGTTTTGCACTTTCCAGATTTCAAATCAGCTACAATGTACTCAATGAAGTCTAGGAGCACCTCAGATTGTCTTTGCATCAACCTGAACCTATCGTCTGAAATGACCGACGCTGATGTCTTAAAGTTCGTTCTAGCAGAAGAATGAACACCTTGAATCAGTAAGGCAATATCTGCAGAGGAAAAAAGTCCAATCTCCCGCAAACGTTGATAAAGAGCCATAGCCCCTTTAATATCAACCAGCTGTTCAGAGCCTTGGCGTGTTTGTTGATTTGTCAAAGTAAGCAACTCTCTGAACTCATTCAACTCTTGTCGATATACATTCCTCTTAGTCACAAAGTCCTGATCAAGATGGCTATGATAGATTTTTCGACGATCGACTTTAGGTTGTCGCTGAGTGGCGGTGGCCATTGTTCTAGATGGTGGAACGAAAAGTGTTTGCTGCTGGATAGAATGGGATGAAGACGTACTGTTACCCGTTACAGGGTTCCTCGCTACACTCAAAGAGCGAGCAAGCGAGACTTTTCCCGCAGCTATTCTCGCTAAGGACATTGTTTAATTGATGGGCTGTATGCGGTGAGAATAAAAATTTGTGTTCCGCTTGGGACCAAAGATTCTCAGACGACGGCATCAATCGTGCGGCTTTCTGTCCGATTTAGTGAACTAGCTACCTGAAGTCCCAACATACCCGAAATCTGGGCTCGCAGAAAAATTGGAATCAGGCCCTCAACATGGATGAAGATCTTTACGATGAGTAAGTTTCAATGACAATGGTATGTAATATTAGTAGTACTAATTTTGTTAGGTTTGGTAATTACATTGGAGATGTGTATGAGGATGAGGATGAGGATGAGGAAATCGTTAGCGATCATGGCCGTATTACTGCAATTTCAGGAAATGACGAAGATGAGGAAATGAATGACGACGAAGTAAATGAGAAACAAGCAATTGTATTACATGAAGACAAGCAACACTATCCATCAGCGAGTGAAGTATTTGGTGAAGATGTCGAGACTGTTTTTGAAGAGCGCGACAAACAGCCGCTGACAGAACCCTTAATTGCTCCGATAAAAACCAAGAAAATAAGTGTTGAGGAAAAGGATATACCAGCAGCCTATTATTCGCGCGAATTCCATGCGAATTTAATGAATTTCCCAGAACAAATCAGGAATGTCGCTCTTGTCGGTCATCTGCATCACGGCAAGACTGCTTTCATGGATATGCTGGTAAAAGAAACTCATCCAGATGTTGGCCAGAATAAGAATAAAAATCTAGAAATGGGGTTAAGATATACGGACACACATGTATTGGAGATCAACCGCGGACTAACAGTCAAATCTTCACCAATGTCATTCTTATTGCAAAGTCGAAAAGGTAAATCTCACCTGTTCAATGTTGTCGATACTCCAGGTCATGTGAACTTTACTGATGAGGTTGCTGCGGCAGGAAGGCTTGTTGATGGATTTGTTGTTGTTTTGGACGTTGTAGAGGGTGTGCAGATAAACACTAAACAGGTAATCCAACACGCCATCAATGAAGGTTTATCGTTGGTATTGGCACTCAATAAGGTAGATCGCCTAATTCTAGACCTGAAGCTCCCTCCCAGTGATGCATATTACAAGATGTTGCATTGCATTGAAGAAGTCAATAATTTTATCAAGAGCATACAACCTTCTTCACCAGTGCGGTTAAGCCCTGAGCGAGGGAATGTTTTGTTCGCGTCAACTGAAATGGAATGGTGCTTTACACTCAAGTCATTTTCGGTGATGTATGAAAAGACATTCCCAGGTATTGATATTGATGAGTTCTCCAAACGTCTATGGGGAAATATATTTTATGATCCGTCGACAAGAAAGTTTAAAAAATCGTCTCAAAATGGTTGTGTTAGAAGTTTCGTTCATTTCATTCTGGAGCCCATCTACAAGATTTATACTCATACTGTTGGAGAAGATGAGGTAGCGCTCAAGGCTACATTGGGTAAACTTGGAGTATCTCTTAAGCCGTCGATCTATAAACTCGATGTCAGGCCATTGTTGAAAATTGTTTGCAAAAGCTTTTTTGGTGATGCATCTCCGTTTGTGGACTTGGTCATTTCTAATATACCATCTCCGGTGGAATCAGCTAGAGCAAAAGCGGAGAAGACCTTTACTGGTCCACTAGATTGTGAAATGGCAGAATGCATACGCAACTGTGATTCGGACGGACCACTAATAATTAATGTCACGAAATTATATCCTAGCGCTGACGTTTCAGAGTTCTACTGCCTGGGAAGAGTTTTGAGTGGAACAGTGGGAATGGGCAAGGAAGTAAAAGTGTTGGGTGAGGAGTATACTATAGACGATGAAGAAGACATGGTTGTTTCGAAAGTACAAGATGTATGGATACCACAGACTAGATACAAAGTTTCCGTGGATTCTGTACCAGCTGGGAACCTGGTTTTATTGCGAGGCGTGGATTCAACCGTCGTAACTACTGCTACTATAGTTTCCAGTGAATTCCGCCTACATGCTTACATTTTGAAGCCATTGGATTTCATGTCTGAAGCTGTGGTAAAAGTTGCTGTGGAGCCAATAAATCCATCAGAATTACCCAAGATGTTGGAGGGGCTTCGAAAACTAAACAAAACGTATCCATTGCTGCAAATGCGGGTTGAAGAGTCGGGAGAACATATCATGCTGGGATCAGGAGAGTTGTACATGGATTGTGTGATGCATGATTTGCGGACGTTATTTGCTGAAATGGAGATCAAAATTTCTGACCCCGTCACACGGTTCGCCGAAACCTGCACTGAAAGATCAATTATCAAATGTTATGCAGAAACACCTAACCAAAAGAACAAAATCACAATGACTGCTGAACCATTGGCCGAGGGTATATCAGAGGATATCGAAAGCGGGAAAGTCGATATTCGATGGCCAATCAAGGAAGTTGGTAAATTCTTTCAAGAGAACCATGACTGGGATTTGATGGCAGCTCGATCAATTTGGGCTTTTGGTCCAGACGACAAAGGTCCGAACATTCTTCAAGATGATACCCTCCCAACAGAAGTTGATAAACGGTTGTTAAACTCTATAAGAGAAGCAGTGCGTCAAGGATTTCAATGGAGTGCTAGAGAAGGTCCACTATGCGAAGAGCCAATTCGGGGTGTTAACTTCAAAATAATTGACGCCGACATTGCAAAGGAGCCAGTATACAGAGGCGGTGGCCAAATAATTCCTACCGTCCGAAGAGTATGCTCTTCATCCTTGCTTCTCGCTTCTCCTCGACTGCTTGAACCTGTCTATAACTGCTACATCACATGTCCCGGAGGAGTTGTGGATATTATTTATAACTTGCTAACCAATCGCCGTGGTAGCGTTCTATCCGATATCCCCATAGCTGGCACTCCTCTATATTATGTTATTGGACAGGTTCCAGTTGTAGACTCGTTTGGTTTCGAAACTGATTTGCGAGTGGCTTCGGAGGGTCAAGCTTACGTTTCAATGGTTTTTGACAGATGGCAAACTGTACCTGGAGATCCCATGGACAAGGACCAAAAGCTGGAGCCCTTATCAGCAGCAAGGCCTTTAGCACTTGCAAGAGATTTTGTGTTGAAAACTAGAAGACGTAAGGGTCTCAGCGAGGAGCCTACAGTAACCAAGTTTCTGGATCAGTCACTTGTTGAGCAGTTGTCCGAGTTGAACCTATTAAAGTAATTATATAATAATATTAGATTTATAATATTGCGTTCACGAAATATTAATCCACACCTTTTCTGCACTACGCGTGTGCCTAGTTTTGGCTGTGCACGTGAAGAAGTACAAGCTCGTTTTAATATCCCCAGAATAGTGTACACGTTCGTTGAAACCAGCTAATTAGCATGCTGCTAGTTAAGGCCGTGATAAATTTAAAATACAAGTTGATTAAAACTATGAGAAATACAATCGAGTTCATTAGCTGGTTCTATTTAGTGTATTTAGTATTAATGCTACATCATTTCTTATTTCGCTTGCTTCTGCCTGGACGCTTTGACTTCATTCCGCTCTTCATCTTCTTATGAGAAAAGTCGGATATATCAGCACTGCTTTTAGCATCGTTACTGTTTTTGAACCGTTTCTTCCCACCACTGCCGTATTTGGCATCCTTGGCCTTTCTCTTAGCACTCTTTTCAGCTGTGCGTTTTGACTTATCATTAGATGCCGCCTCTTCCAATGCAATATCAAAGTCTTCTGCAGTCATCTCATTGTTACCTCTCTTTCGTTTGAGTGATTTGATCTTCTCTAGTGTTTCCCTCTTTTCCTTCTGTCGCTCCTGTAGTTTGGCATGCTGAACCTTCTTGCCAAACTTCTTGAGTTCACGTTGGCGCTTTGCTTCCTGGGATGCCTTTTCAGCAGTTTTTTCTTCGATCAATTTCTGCTTCAGTTTCTCCATATGTTCATCAGACTTTACCATCTCGGCAAAATAATCAATTGGTCGGCTGAAAGGGATCTTTTCTTTCTTCAGTTTTCGTCGTGCCTCATTCGCTGCTGCTAGCCCTTGCTTGTAAAAAGCCAATTCTCGTTCTATGTCGTCATAAATATCCTTCAACACCAACGGTTCCAAATTATTTACCACCATGTGTTCGTAGAAAGGTAGCTTCTCCGTGTTTAGAGCAATTGACTCAAAGGAAGATTCAAGTGCTCTCTTGTTGTTAATGGTGGTCTTTTGATGTGGAACGACATCAGCGTCTTCATCCAGCTCAACGTCGGACAATGGGACCTCCTCATCCTCATCCTCGTCCTCATCATCTCCTTCTTCTTCTTCTTCTTCTTCTTCTTCTTCTTCTTCTTCTTCTTCTTCTTTATCCTCACTTCCACTGTCCTCATCAGCTTCATCATCAACAAGGTTATCACCAGCAAAGTCTTCATCATCACTGTCATCACTGTCATCTAACGCAGCAGTATCAAATTTGGCACCAGACTCCTCTTCTTCTGACTCATCATCATCAGACTCCCCCTGGTTTTGCTTCCTTTTCAGCTTTCGCTTCTCTCGCTTGGACAGCGTTTCCCTCTCCTCCGGTATATCTGAACGACTTTTCAAACTTCCGGAGGAATTTCTTTTGGAAATTGGCTTAGTTGACTTTCCATGCTTTCCACCAGTGGAATCAGAAGAAATTGTTTTCTTTAGGCCCTTCAGTGAATCCTGCAATTTACCCATTCTGACTGATAGCTGATGATCTTGGGGTTTTGATGGTGAAATTTTCACCCAAGCAATTTTTTTTTTTTTTTTTTGGTTTTCCTTCGACACAATACGGCGGGAACCAAAAAATTAATTGTACGAGATGTCACCGTTGTGAGTCGAACATGTGGCCCACCAAATAACTTGTCGCTCTCAGGACCGCGGAAAACGATTTGTCAGTTGGTTTTTTTACCCCTTTCCATCATATTTCCAGATCCATATTATGTCGGAAGCTAAGAAGAAGTTTGAATCAGTGTTCCCTGACCTCGCCACAGAACTATTGGACGAGCTGAAGAGCACTAATATTTCACAGGATGCTGTGGAATGGTACAACGCGAATCTTTTCTACAACACTTTGGGCGGTAAGGCTAACCGCGGATTGTCGGTCATCGACACATATAGAATTTTGACCAAGCAGCCCGAATTGACTGACACTGAATACAAGAGAGCTGCTGTTCTTGGATGGTGTGTTGAATTGCTGCAGGCTTACTTCTTGGTAGCTGATGATATGATGGATATGTCTCATACTAGACGGGGACAACCATGCTGGTTCCGCAAACCTGAAGTTGGTAACATTGCTATCAATGACTCATTCATGCTCGAGGCAGCGATTTACATTCTTTTGAAGAAGTATTTCAAGAAAGAAAAGTACTATGTTGATTTGATGGAACTTTTCCACGAGGTTACCTTCCAAACCGAGCTTGGTCAACTTTTGGATTTGATCACTGCTCCTGAAGATAAGGTTGATCTTTCTAAATTCTCGTTGGAAAAGCATTCTTATATCGTTACATATAAGACTGCTTTCTACAGTTTCTACTTGCCTGTTGCACTGGCCATGCATATGGCTGGAATTTCTGATGAAAAGGACTTGGAACAGGCAAAGAAAGTGTTATTACCTCTTGGGGAATACTTCCAGGTTCAGGATGACTATCTTGATTGCTATGGTGATCCAGAGGTTATTGGTAAGATTGGCACCGATATTCAAGATAACAAATGTGGTTGGGTCATCAATAAGGCCTTACAAAAGGCTTCTCCATCTCAACGTGAGATTCTTGACGCAAACTACGGCAAAAAGGACTCTACTTGCGAGGCAAAGGTCAAAGAGGTTTTCAACGAGTTGAAGTTACAGGATGAGTACTTTGCGTATGAAGAGGATGTCGTTGGCAGATTGAAGAAAATGATTGGTGAAATTGATGAATCCAGAGGATTCAAGGGGGAGGTTATTGATGTCTTCCTTAAGAAGATCTACAAGAGACAAAAATAAATCTTCTGTATCATTTAGTCCATAGATATAGATTTCGATTATTTGTTTTTGACTCAAATTAAGGCAGTTTCCCACTGCATGCAACCGAACTGAGTAAGTGTGTTAATATAATTTTCAGGTGTCGACCCTATATATAATAAGACCACGTATATATGATGACCAGCATACTCCGTCAACTAGGTATCAATTATAATTTACTGGGTTCACTGCGGCTACGACGCTCCCCCGGTCGGAACAGGATATTAGCGTACGTCAAAAACTAAAATATTATAACTTTCATGTCTATTATTATTATTAAGATCAAATTCAGACTATTATCTATCATGCACTATGCTTCCGAAACCTCGGCAAAGTACTGTCTTAATACCAGTGACAAAACACCAGGCAGTTCTCGAATGTCTCTGACGATAACATAGAAATCGAATGGAAACTTGTTGAGATAGGGCTCCATTTTCAGCTTCATATTTCCAGCCTCGTCCTGGGCGTAGTTCACCTGCCGCATATCCAAGATTGAGCTTGATCCATCGTTCTTGGCACTGTCAATAATGACAAAAACCATCATGATTCTTTCTTCTTGCGCTCGGCGAACCAGCCTGCGAAGCCTGTCGTGGTCCTCGCACATTCCATCGGAAATAATAATCTCAAGCTGCCAAAGGTCTTGTCTGGAAGCACTTTTGGCATCCTCAAAGATTTTTATCGAATGCTCAAGTAGCTTCGAAACATCCGTTCTTTGCTGCTCAAATCCAAACCACTGAACAACTTCAGCACCAGAATCAAAAGTGAATGGCTTTTCGAAAGGATGCACAAGCTGAGTTTCATTGCCAAACCTTGTAATGGCAATCTGTCCTGATTCCAATTGTGTCAGAGCTTTGGAAACCAATGCAATAGTTCGGAATGCCAAATCAACTGACTGTGACTCTGCCATAGATTTGGAGTCGTCAATTGATATCATTATTTGGTATTGCCTTTTGCTCGGTTTAGTCCGTCTCATCCAAATCTTATCCTTCTTAAATTGACTGGCAATGTATGGAATTATGCGCTTCATGTTCAAGCGCTTACCAGTCTTGAAATCACCTCTTAGTTTAGTTGCCAAGGTGGGTTCCAAGATCAAACGAAGTTGTTCACATAAGCCCAAAGCCAACTCTTGAGTCGCTGACTCATAATGCTTCCACAATTCGCGAGACTCTTCCAGTCCTCTGGATGGTACAAGCGTATCATGAATTTCCTCAGCGTCTCGCAGGTGTTCAGGTATCCAGCCCTCTTCAGAGTCTGCCTCATCTTTCACTTCAGACATAGAAACGTCCTCTTCGACTTCAGACCGAATGTTCTTTCCAGCAACTGCTGTCTGACCAGCCATGTCATTGAATTCGTTTTCAGTGTTATCAGCTTGTTTCTCTGTAGAGTCGTCTTCCTTCTTAACATCATGCAGTTCATGTGCCTCCGAGTTTTCTTCCAGGTCCTTGACATCATCCTCCTCAATGGCCATATTGTCATCAATAGGTTGAACTTGTTCCTGGCTTGCTGCACCCAGCGCCTGGGTATCATAGGAGCTCTGCTCACCCTCAACATGTTCAAAAGCTTCTGGATTTCTATTGGCACTTTGTTCAGTCTGGTCATTCTCTAAAGAACGCTCTTGGATCTCCCTTCGGCGCTTGTGGAATTCTTTTAACGCATCGCCCAACTGTTTCAACGACTCTACGGCATCTTTGCGAGCTTGATCATTCGAATCCACTCGTTCTTCTTCCGGCGTCTTTTCGGCTTTGGCAGCAGACGTCCCTGTTCCATCTTCCATGTTATCTTGTTCTTCGTCAGTCACTTCATTGGCACCCTCCCCTTTAGATGCAGAGTCTTTTTGGCCCGCAGTGCTCTCTTCCGGATTCACTTCTTCGTCTTGGGCATCGTCAGGCCCATGTAACCCTTCAGTGTCGACATTCATGGCCTCATTAGCATCGCTGGTTTTACTGTTGTCCTCGTGTTTTTCATCATTTGCGTCTCTCGGCTGCTCTTCGTCTTCGCCACCTTCCCCTTCAGACATAGACTCAGCGTCATTGGTTTCCCCTTCTGCGGCCTCCTGATCACCATCCTCTTGTTCTTCTTCTCCATCGCTGTTCAAATCATGCTCACCGGACTGGTCCTCAGATTCTTTCTGCTCCATGGGTTCTTCATTCTCAAAATCATCCATGGTGTCATCCATATCATCTACATTACCCTCTTCTCCTTCCCCTTCTCCTTCCTCGCCTTCGTCAATATTCATGTCTTCTGGCAATTGCAAAGCTTCACCTTCTTCAGCCTGCTGCTCAAGTTCCTCGTCTTCCTGATGCCGGATATCATCTTCTTGTTCGCCGATATCTTCCTCCTCTTCACCATCATCATCAGCTTTAGACTCCTCTCGTTCACGGTGTTCGTCTTCATTATCCTTATTCTGTTCATTGGAGTTGTCTTCTTGATCTTCGGAGGGTTGATTTTCTTGTTTGTTGCCGTCTGGCATTTGCTCAGACTGCTTTTCATCCTTTTTGTCGTCAGGCTCCTCATTCCACATCTTTTCATCAACTGCATTAGGGTCGAGATCTCCAATGTCACCAGTTTCTTCATCTAGTTCATCATTGTCTTCATCCTTGTCGTCCTTTTCATTCTCACTTTGGTTCGAGGCATCTTCCAAGTCACCTTCCATGTCGCCCTCAATGTCAACAGCGTTATCCTCATCATTTTCGTCCTTATTATCATCACCTTTTTCTTCATTTTTCTTTTGAGCATGCTCTGTGAGGTCGTCATCTTGGTCCAAATCTTCGGAATTGTTCTGCATCCCTTCGCCATCACCCAATCCAGTACCTTCTTTGGCTTTTCCCGAATCTTCCTCTTCCTGCTTTTCCTGTGGTGTACAAAAGCCTTTTACAGATAATTGGTATAGAGTTTGCAGCAACTGGTATGAAGACTTTGACAAATCACTGTAGTTAGAGTTCAACTGAGCCGTGATTATATGGCAGAGTCTCCCATATTGAGAAACGAATGGTAAGGACACCGAAATGGCAGGAATTGCCGTTTTTATACCATTCACGGTTGACGCCCGCTGTAAACAGTTTTGAAGTAACAATAGCAGCTTATCTCGATGTAGACTTTTGCTCAATCGTTGAAGGTATCTTCGGGTTTGACTAAGCCATTTGTCGTCCTCTGAAACGTTGAAATTGGATCTCATTTTATGCACCTCCTGGAATACCACAAGAATAGAACTGCAAAGTTCTTGTACAGACTTTTCTAGCTCTTCAATGCTTGATGGTGGGCTCTCCACTACAACCAACTGTGAATTTAGTTCTTGGGCACTATCATTTAGCCATTTGACAATAGGATTGCAAACTGAAGCGTAAAGTGGATTTTCATGCACCCAGGAATTGATTTCATCAGAAATGGAAACGGTCCTCTTCACCAATTCCTTATAAGCTTCCAATTCTTCTTCCGGCATTCGACTCAAAACACGGAAGCCTTTGAATGAACCAAATGCAGAACTGAGCTCGCTTATCTTGGACTTTGAATTTGCAAATACGCCTAGTGAACTGTTATCAATCCCTCCAAGAAAAGCGTAATCCTTGCAAACAGACAACGCATAATCCATCATCTGCGGTACCCAGTTGACAATCTTCCTCGCCAACTCACGTGTTCCATTTGTGTCAGCAAGTTGAACTAACACTGTGCTTTTGGTCGAGCACATAGCATGGAAACAGTCTACCAGTCTTGAAACTGAATCGTAGTCAGATTTTATCTCAGCAAGGTCGTGTCTCGCCTCCAATATCCGAGCCGTAACATTTTCCGAGATTGCCATTGCTCTCTCTAGATCTGCAGCTGGTACATCGGATTCAGACGACACCACTGCTGATCGCAGCCTTGGAAGCATTTCCAACACTCGGAAGAAATAGGCATTTCCGAGGTTAAAATCTCTGCTTCCTAAAGCGGGAGTCGATGCCAATATATCACTTATGAGATGCTGTGTAGTTGCAACCTCCACTTTAACAGTAGTGGGCAAACCTGATTGTTTGAAGTATTTCAAAGTGTCACTCAATAACTTTCCTTTCTCAACTCTCAAAGAAGCAACCAGTTTCTTAGTTTCGTCGTTCATGATCGAAGGTGTTTCTTTTCGCAATCTTTCCGACTCTGCAACCACAAATTCTGCAGTCGCTGCCATGGTTATGAAATCTTGTGACTCAAATGACTCAACAATTTGGTGAAGTTTGGATACTGTGCGTTCACTCACTAGAATATCCTTCTTCTCGACTGTAGCAGATTTCAGAAACACTCGTCTTTGATACTCGACGTCGTCCGGCAAGCTTGATACACGGATGCTTTGATTGAAATTCGCGCCCAGTGACTTGTCCGAGGGCCTCGAGGGTGCACTTTCAACAATAGGCTTCACAGAGTCACTAATCATTGCCCTGTACTTCCGTATGAGTTTGTACAGTTTGTGATGTGACCTTTTTGCACTATCGCGCAAAGCCTCCACTGTTGTGTCCTTCCAGCTAGCCAAAAGAATGACCTCTTCAACTTCCTTCTTTAACTCTGCAGTGCCCTTTTCAAGTTGGGAACCCACTTCAACAGTGTATTGCTCATAAAATGTTATAACATTTTCTACCGCCGCAGCAACAACCATTGCTTCTTTGTGGGCCTCGGCGATGAAATCCACATGTTTTTTGAAGGACTTCAACAGCGCCAATCGCGAAAAGAATTGCCCCTTTAAAGACTCGCTCAAGAACACGCTCAAAGCCTTGACAAGTTCACTTGGGAAAGATTTCACCTCTTCATCGTCTGAATGGTTGATGAAATCCATGGTCTTGACTATAATGCTCTCATACAAATAGTACCACCATCGTCCAAGTTCCTTTTCAACCATCCTTTGTTCAAACTCAAATAACCTTGGCCACGTGGAAAGCTCTAATCGGCGCCAAGATACAATGAGTGAAGAAATATCGTTTAACAATGATGACAATGATACGTTCTTGTTGGCATATTTCTCCCACTCATGCAAAAGCATTAATATCTGTTCCACTTTTTGCAAGAACCTAGCTAGCGGAGTTTTCACAGGATATTCCAAAAGCTCAGAGCAAGCAACGTGGATATTCTGCAAAGTCTGATGTTCGGGCCATTGCTGCAACAAGTTGAAAGCTGATTGTTTGACCTTATGTGCGTAAGTTACCACCCTCAATGCTTCCCCATGGTTCGCATCATGATAAAAGTTGAAGGAAGTATCCGAAGGCTGAGTTGAGCCACTAATGCAGGACCGTATGCTGCTGATAACAGAAGGCATTGTACGCACCATTCCTTCATGGTGGGAGCTATTCGAGAGCTCAAACTTCTGCATGACTAACATACCCCTCTTCACTAGCTGATCCAAACTCAAATCGGAGTTTCCCCCGTAAAGGTTCATGTAACTTAGAGCAAGTTGGAAGTCTAGCTCATCATCCTCTGCAGAGCTAGCTTCAACTGGTACCTCGCCTTCGTAATCCGGAAACATTCTCTTAAAATCTTCCTCATAATCGTCCTCCTTCATCTCATAGATAGATGTCTTGACTGCTTCTTCTTGTTCCTCCCGAAGCTTCTTTGCAGTCCACTGACGGTGGAAAATTGACAAGACGTTACCAATTGACCCAGCCAATTCAACCTCTTCGTTTCGATGCAAGGAAGCAGCATCCATTATATGGATAAGATACTGTTTAAACAAAGAACTCTTAACCCCTTTGAATTTTCCTTCAGCTTCAGTGGCAGCCTCATGCAAATCACCACATCTGCTCAGAGAAATAGGGTCGGAGAGCCAGTGAGGAAACCATGATGTGCTATCCATCGAAATCAAGGAAATCCCCAACTTGGCGGAATATATAAACCCATCCAAAATTGTGGTGATATCAGAATAGTGAGAATATTTCGAACCAGTTCTAACGAGGAACTGAGATGTGTTCTTCTGCCACAACTCCCTCTGAGATCTGTCTGATGATAACAATTGCAAAAGCGTGTCTTCACCCATAGAAGAAGACATCAAAGAGCTCCATTCATGGAACAGGTTACTGATCAAAGAAGGCGATGGCCTGAATGTAGCCGGCTGTGAAGAAACTTCGTCTCCCGGCAGTAACTTGGAAATGAGAGTCTCGATAGAGTTGCTACCGGGTCCAAAGAACACTTCCTTAACTATCCTCCGCGCCTGTAAATGTTCGCCTCCTTCTTGCGAAGCTTTCACTGCCCGATTATGATAGACATGTTCGCGTATTGCCGGATCGAAAGGACTGTCAGGCACATAAAGCAGCATCATTCCCAGAGAATAGTAAATCCAAGCCGTCCCAACACTTTGAGTATCAAGTTTTGCAGACAACATTTCAATCGCGGGCTTGAAGTACTTTGTCGCAACAGCATCGTACTTTTCCTTCTCATCTTCTGAAGAAGTAGCATGAATTCTATCCACATCGGACATCATCCGCATTAAAATGTTCGACAGAGAGGAAAGCTTTTCTGAGAGCAGGACATCAGTATTCTTCACAAGCTGTCTTCCCAAATTTTGAAGGTCGCCTGATGCTTGAAGGAATTTACTGGCTGAGATGCTGTCAAATTCAGAGCTAAAGAAATGTTAGCTTATCAGCCCAATCCTCAATTTGTCAAGATACTTACAGCTTGGTCAGTATTTTCTTCATCAATCCATCTGACATCAACTCGTCAACATAGCATGTATCATTTCCATCTGACTCTCTCCAAAAGGCCTTCAGTAGGGGGGGATAGGGTTTTCCTAACGAATTGTTAGTAGATACAAGCCTCACACTTCTAATCAACTTACCGAAATCTCCAATTTTATAGGAAGCCAAGCGCGCAGTTGAATTCTGAGAATAGTACGCCAAATCAAACACCCTGTCAATTAATTGACACTTCAGAAAAGAAAAAGTTAGCTCAAACTCCGGTTCGCTATTCCAAACCTAAACTTACACCAATCTCTCCTTCGAAAGCCGAAAGCTCCAAACACAACGTGATAATATAAAAAATGTCATGGAATAGATGTGTTCTTTGCGTTTGAAAGCGTTCTTCTAAAGTCTCTAACTTTTGCACCCCAGACTCAATTTTCTGCAACACAATGTTAGTATCACTATTCTTTTAAAACAAAAGTTCACTTACCTCCACGGCATCTTCAAGAACCTGTAAATCTGTCATCGATAAGATCTCCATCATAATGACAATAATATTGTTTCGCAACTCTTCGATCCATTCAATAGAGTCAGGAAAGAGCTTGGCGGAACAACAGTCAAACCTAAAGGAAAGCTGTAGGACTTTGTCATACATGGTCCATCTTTCACCAGTAGTAGGGAAACGTCCTCGGTAAAATTCCCAAATTCGTGTCATGGAGTTGCCTCTACCCAATTCAAGGTGAGTTGAGAACTTCGAGACAGACTCCGTCAAAGGCCTCAAAGTATCCAACTCTGGAACACTCTCCATCTTGTGGAACCAAGATCTCAAAATCTCGCCATAGACGTGCAACTGACTTTCATCAGTAGATTTGGCATTAGTCAACATCAGCAAATCTGATCCGATTCTATGCAATTCAACCATTGCAATCCAGTTAACCTAGTTAAGTATTAGTATTGAATCGCTCTTAAAGCCGATTTCGGACAAGCAACTTACCGAATCCAGCGCCATGCTTCCCGATACCACCAATTGAACAACATCTGAAACGTAAACCGTAATAGCCCGAACGGTTTCAAACACCGGTATCATTGCAGGTGCCTTTACCATTTTCCCTTTGTATGCCGCTGCTGACTTCACGAAATATGACATTTCTGATGGCTTAGCTGTGTCAACTGAGAGGATAGCCGCTTCCAGCTGCTTGGAAGATATTTGCAGTGCCTGCAGAAGTTGTAGAACGTAAAATAAATCGTAAGTAGACGAGCAATTATCAGTATATCGGGAAAAGTACGTGTTGACTTGCATGTTGACCGGTTGCCCGCCAAGCATTTCTTCCATTTCAACACCGCTAGACAACATCGCTTCAGAACAAAGGGATTTCACAAGTTCCTCGTAACTGTTCGACCTCAAGTACTGAACCTTTGAGACCAGTTCCTTGCTAACAGCCTTTGACGAATTCGAGAAAAAGCCAGACGACTGCAAGACACCGCTCCACCTCTCAACCATAGTATTAGTCAGTCTCAATGGAAGCACATCCAAACTCGCATTTGCCACAAAACTTGGACACCCTTGACTCGCAAACGATACATCCTCCAACAACCCAAAATATCTATTCATGGAGTCTGTAGCCTTCATATACTTTGACACTGGTGATGCTGAACTCTCCAGCTTCAGTCCTTCCAGAGTATCTTCCAGGGTTTCAGAACAGGCCATCCGTTTAAATTCCATGAGTGTCTGATCATATGCTGTGGCTCTTGAATCCAAGTCGTCCATAAAAACTTCCACGCCTCTATTACGCATGGCCCGTGATAGTTCTCCGTATTTGGGGTCAACGGTCAAAAACAGTCTAAAGTTCTTGTGTGGAATAACAACCCTGGGCTCGCCGTTTTCCAACGAACATTCGTTAACTATCAAACTGCCACCAGGTTCCAAAAGGGAGTTCAACCGATCAAGCACCGAAGGATTGCACAAATTGGCATTGTCCAAAACAAGCCAATGGCCCTGTTCAACAGCAGTAAGAAGAGTACCGTCAAACCAACGGAAACGAACAGTCTGTACCTTAGCCATTTCAACTATAGTCTCGCGGACATTGTTCTTGAAATGAGAAACCTCCTCATTAAGCTCATCAGATAAACCGGGTATATCTTCAAATACTGACAAAAGATCGCGCATCGTTTGGGATGACTTTTCCTTATTTTCAGCCACTGTGAGGATTGCAGACGACCTTTCAAAAGCTTCCGTAACGCCTCGACTACCGTTTACCAAAGAAAAGAGGCAGATATGTCTGCATAGCTCCCTCGCTTTCTCCAAAAGCGCTGCACTCTTGTGAGTAACATCCACTTGGTCAAACCCTCCAAGCAAGTCAGTACTATCAATATCACCATTCATTGAAAATTCATGAAGCGGTGTGCCAACCATATTAGCCAAGAACCGAATTAAACTGGTTTTCCCTGAATTTGTGGGTCCGACAAGAATCAATGGCCAAGAATTTTTAACACACGTAGTCGCAGTCTCCAAAAGAGAGATGTTACATTGCAATGGCTGTAACTGCCTGTCGTCCAAATCCTCGTCTGAAACCTTTGCGAGCAAGGAATTTCCAAACTGAACGTATGTTTTGCCAATTTGGTAATAGACATCACGCGATTCGATGGGACCAAAATACTTCTCATACAGCTTTTTAGCACGTTCTCGACAGGTTTCTGTGCGGAAGCGATCCGTAGCCACCAATCCAAGGAACTCAGAAGGTTTCGCATCCTTTGATAGTCCAGATTTCTGATTCAGCAATTTCAACCAGCGCATCGTGTCACGCAAATTGAACTCGAATGGACTCCCCAGGTTCCCAAATGACCGTTTCTCTGAAACCTCTTGTTCAAGCTCTAGGACAAATCCAATCAGATTAGCTATAATATCCTTGTCAATGGTAGGATACAAGTATTCAGAGATAATCTTTAAGTCGTCCATTGAAAGAGTGTCGACATAAACCACAGAGAATCGATTCACGAAGGACTTTGGTAACCCCTTTCTACCACCTCCTTGATGCTGAGGGTTCTGTGCAGCAAAAACAGTGAAATCTGGGTGACACTTAAAAGATTTGTCTAATTCTGGGATATATGTCTCTCCACGATGATCAAGACACGCATTCAAACCTTCAAGGACTGATTGTGATGCTAAATTCATCTCATCCAACAACACCCAATCACCCTGTTGCATAGCTCTCAGGAACGGAGCATCTCTCCATACAAACTCTCCCGCATTTTTGCCCTCGGCAGGGGCATCGGCACCAAAAAGGTCTATCAAATCAGTCTGTTCGGATAAATTGATTCTGGTCAGCGGCCTTCCAACAATGCCACTAATAGCAGTGATCAGGCTAGTTTTTCCAACACCAGGACTTCCCTCCAGCAGGATTGGTTTCTTTGCTTGCATTCCTCTGAGTACTCTCAATGCATTTTTTGCAGTGGTCGGTGCAGCCAAGTTGAACTCCTTCGTCTCATCATTAACCGATCTCTGGAGAGAAAATGGGCCAATTTTCAGAAATTTTTCACTGACTTCAACTGAATATGTTTTATCGAACTCTGCGGTAAAATCACAATCAGAAAGTTCAGACAATTTTCGTACACAGACCTTTCGGTTCTCGTAAAGCAAACCTGGGGACTGGGCAAGTGATGCCGATGAGTTGCTTCCAACAGAGTCAATGAACACCATGCAAGCACCATGGAACAAACTGAGTTCAGGAGGTATATCACTTGAAAGGGTGTTAACAAAGGAAACCCAAGAAAGAATATCGCGAAGTGACACAATTCCAGAAGACGCATCTCCACCACCATATGTTTTACCAAACCACTCACCGAACTGTGCAATGCATTTTGAGAACCGTTTGAGGTTGTCTTTCAATTTGGACTCGATGATTTGGAGAACATCGTCAAAGTCTTCCATAGATGGAACCCAGATCTCTGTAAATCTATTCCGCAAAGCCGGAGACAGTTCCTTTTTGCCGTAATCGCCACCAGGATTCATAGTAGCAAAAAACTTGAAACCATCCGCAGCAGTCAGAGAAGCATCATTTGCACCCTTTTCAGATAATAGGACTGTTCTTTCAGGCTCAAGTACACTGTTAAGCCTCTCTAGGACAGAGTCATCCGCCAGTGAGATCTCGTCCATCAGAAAAAATTCCCCTGTTTTCATAGCCTGAATCAAACTGCCATCACTCCATTCAAATAAAATCTTTAGCTTCTCAGTCAATTCTTTTATTTTCAAAGAGGACTCTGAATCCACCTGAGAGTCGTCAAGAGTCTTGTAGACTGTTTGCAAGGCTTCAAGATCAGCATCCACATATTGTGAATATTCGTCTCCTAGTTTCTCCAAGACATACTTGATTTCGGATGCCAATTGCGCTTGGTACTCGCTCCTATTTCTCACTGGCCGCTGTGCTCCAATTATGTCACCAGTTTCAGTGTTCTGATGAGCATTGACAATATGCAGCTCCTTTCCAAGAGCACTTGCAAGAACTTGGCATATTGTGGTTTTGCCACAGCCGGTCTCACCCACAAGCAAAACAGGCTCATTGTTTTTCATGGCTTCCGAAACCAGTACCAACAGCCTTCTCATACTCTTCGTCCATACAACCGAGCTACATTCTTTGGCAACTTGCTTAGGCTCCAAATCAGAGTATTCACGATCCACATCAATTTCTACCCTCATAACTTCTTCGATAGCCTGCTTGACGACTTCGCGTTCTTCTCTCTTTCTCACGCGTTCACCTAGCAACATGTACCCATTCAACGCCAATTGCTCATACCCAACAGCTTCTCTTCCTGCCCATCTGAAAAGATCACGCAATGTCGCAAAACTGTTCTTTTGTTCAAAGAGCCTGGTAGATTGTCTCTGTACCGAAAGCTTTCGATAGACATCAACAATCTTCTTGCTATAGGACGGGGCAATTTGGCACCGTTGTCTCAGGATTGTTTCAAGCTCATCTTGTGGAATATCGTCGAAATGAAGCTCCAAAAATCTATTTCTGAAAGCTCTGGAAAGCATTTTCCTCCCGCCATAAACACCAGGCGGATTCTGAGTAGCAAAAAGCATGAAATCCGGGTGAGGTTTCACAACCTCCTGAGTCTCTGGGATCAGAAGCTCCCTGTTGTCGTCAAGCAGACGATTAAGTGCTTCCAGAACATCTGTAGGGGCCAGGTTCAATTCATCAAGCACTATCCAATAACCATTTCTCAGCGCCTCTACGAGAACGCCTTCTTGAAACTTCAACTGGCCGCGCTCATCCGAAACGTAGGTACCCAAATATTCCTGTAGATCGGTATGTTCGTGGTTATTGATTCTCACAAATTTATTGCCACTGCAACTTGCCAGATATTTGATCATACTGGTTTTACCACTGGACGTTGGGCCCTGAATTAATATTGGAAATAGACGTCCTGCAGTTGCTCTAGCCAGATTGAGAAGATTTCGCTCAACAAATGGTGTGAGGATATAATTTGATGGGCTAACAGCAGTAAATCCTCCTTTGCGCAGCCAATAATGCCTAAACTGAGAATATTCATGCCCGTCTTTGGGCTGAGGAGGTATCTGGGAGATAATGGACTTCATGTTCTTCAGCCTTTCCAATGTATACTTTTGAATGACTGGATGCAGCAACTTTTCAGAACTTTGGTCAAGAAGCGTTAGAAAGCTCATACAAAAGCCTTCGTACAAAGATCTTCTCAGACCGTAAATATGGGTTATGGTCGCTGCATAAATTAGAGTTCTGGAGAGCGTTCTAATGCTGAAATGTGGTTTTTGATTAGCTCCATCCACAATTTTATTTTCTTCTGCCAGCTTCTTAGCCTCGAGATATAATTCAGCCACATCGTGGGCAACCCATTCATCCTTCATTGCCAGGTTACCCACATATTTGCCAATGATGGACAATAAATCACCAATATCCTGATCAGGAGATGAAACAAATAATTCGGTAAATCGCGATCTGAGTCCAGTTGGTATATCTTTTTTTCCAATGTCAGTCGCAGGATTCATACAAGCGAATAGCCTGAAATCTGGATGCGCTTTGATGGACTCAGCATCACCTCTTTCGGAGAGAGTAATAGACGGATTCTCAACCAACAAATCTGAAATACTCTCAAGTGTATCTGGTGATGCGAGATTGATTTCATCCAGAAGGACCCAATCACCACGCCTTATAGCCTGAACCAAAGAACCTTCCACAAAGCTAAAGAAGAATGAATTAGAGACCTGTTTTGCTTGAACTTCAAAGTTGTCCACTCGCTCAGAAAAGTCATTCCATCTAAAAGCAAGACTGCTTTTGGCTGCTGAATCTAAACGCCTCTTCTTCTTTGGAGCACCACCTTCAGTGTCAGGTGCAAGTGCCTCTTTCGCCATCTTAACTGCTTGTCTCCATAATTTGACAGTTGTGCGCCAATCCTGTTTGTCGAAATACTTCTTCATAGCCTCTGTAAATTGCACATTCTTCTTGGCTGAAAATGTAGAGTCAAATAACACATCAAACTCCTCACGCAGTGGGACTGCTATCATTTTCGCATCCACTGGTTTATATCCACCCAAAAGATCACTAGTCTCAGTCTGTTGAGAAACGTTGATCACCGTTATTCTTTTGTTGAGAACATTGGCCAAATACTGCACAACTGTGGTTTTACCAGTACCTGTTTCACCAACAAGCAGAAGAGGTTCCTTCATAGACACAGCAACACTTAGCCGTTCAATCAAACGACGGCTGTGGTTTGTCAGAGCGAACCGATTCCGCTGTGTTGCCAGCGCCCTAGTGACCGTGTTCACGTGTAACGACTTGGAAACCACTGCTCTGCCAACGCGAATATCCGAGTCTGTCTCCGTAAAGGACGGGATATGTTTTCGCAACAGCAGCTGGATGCGAGAAGTAGGAATCTCAAGGAAATCACCAATTAGATACGTAATATGTTCCGTGGCTTTGGGTGATTGGAGAAAACCGGCAAAACAGTCAACAGCCTCTGCAAACATATCATCAAATACTTCGCTTGACATAGAAACATCCTCCTCAGTAACTCCAACATTTTCCAACATTTTCTGAACACGTTGAGCCCACTTCATCAAATCCCTTGTTGATATGGGCCTGTTCTGAGAAGATTTGTTCATGGAAAAGAACTTTGGGTGTGAAAATGCGTCTTGGACTCTAAAATATGTATCAACAAAACTATCGGCAAGATTCTGGAGAAGGGGAAACCTGTGCTTAAGGATAGACTTCAGCTCTTCATTTTCTGGAACCGGTACATGAACAACTTCCCACAGCCGCTTGCCAATCAAATCTGGAGTCATCTCCTCGCCTGATTTAGAGCTAAAACTCCTCATAGTAGCAAAAATTTGGAACCCCCGTTGGGCTTTAATAACCTCTCCACGTGACGGAATTAGAAGTTCACGCTTTTCAAGAATAGACAGTAACACGGATAAAATCTCCGTGGGTGCCTTGTCAATGTCTTCTATTAACACCCAACGGCCCTCCTGAACAGCCTTTGTTAAAATGCCCGGACACCATTCAAATGATCCAGGCTGTTCACCCGTGGAATATGTGCCCATTAGAATCTTTGCATCTGATTGATCACCAAGATGAATTCTAACCATTTGATCGTACTTCGAAAACCGCTTTGCTGTTTCATCAATGTAAAACGTTTTACCAGACCCCGGCAAACCCGTCAGTAATATAGGCTTAGAGGACGTTAGCGCATTTCCAAGTTTTCTAACGCTTTCAATAGCTGATTTTGTAGCCACAAAAGTACTTGTAAAAGCTGTTTCAGGTGTTAGACGAGGGACTAAAACACCGCCTAAGTTGCATAGCAGCCTCGTCGAAGAGTTATCATTGAAGAATAATTCTTTTGAATCCAAATCAGTCGTGCAACTCTGCAACAACGTCTGTCCTTCAGAAATTCTCTTAGCTTCTAAAAGAGGGGTGAAGAGGTAATCAATATTATTGCGTCCTTCGTAAACCCCGAAAACCGGTGAACTATCATCAATTCTTTGTACCCATTCATCACGAGCTTGCTGAGGTGCTTCCAGATAGTCTGCAAGAATCTTCAATGTAAGGTAATGAACAACTGATGTCGAAAATTGGGCGTTTAGAATCGAGTACAAAGTTACAGGCTCCACAAACGGGGCAAACCTCTCCCGATCAAAGTTTAAAAATCGGTATAGGGCGAGCAATGTTTCTTTCAATTCTTCCTCATTATCGGCTTGTTTCAAAAGTGATTTGTATCTGTCGTTTTGTGCTAGGAAGTGCTCAGTAAGCGGAGCACTTTCCGGGAAAATAGATACGATGCGGCCCAATGACGATACAACAGTAGAAGGACTGTAGTGCAAATGATTAATTGTCCACCTTGCGACCAATTCCAATTTTAGTGGCCTATAGAAGCATAGTACCGGTATTGTATAATCTGGTTGAAGTGACAGTGACGCCAACTCATTCAATCCCTTGTTGGCGTCCTCCAAGCTCGGAATATTCGTTGGCTGTAACCCTCTATTAGCAATGTATCTTTCCAGCCTTTTTCTGGACAACTCTTGATTGATCTGCACAGGAGTATCCATTTCTCGTCTAGTACAGTGATTAGCGATTAATCTCAACAATAAAGATCAAACCCTTACCGTTATTTCCCTTGTTCCTAAACCAATGACTATATCCTCTTGTGAAAGGATATGAGACGAATCTAGCTTTTTTGAAGTCTAATTCTTATGTTAGCCACCTCTCTGAACGCTTGCGACACACAATTTCTTACCTCTTGAATATGTCCTCTCAAAAAAGAAAAACAAAAGCCACACGACACAATTCAGCTTCAAGTTAAATATTCCTGTCTTCAAAATTGAAGTAGAATTCCTAGACAAATTAGTTATAGTCCGGCACACGAAGTTTCAATTCTCACTTACCTCCTATCGAACCACCACAAATCAACCAGAAGCTATGGGATTCAATCTCGTCGGATCAAAACTTAGAGCAATAAAGTACTCCAACGATATCCTGGCAAAAAAAAAAAACGTTCCCAGGAAAATTAAGTGTGAAAACTCTCGTTAAAATCTTTTGATCTTACCTAGATGAAAAAATTGGGAGGAGCGCTGATAAGAGCGCCACGCCGCACGCTAGTCCCATTTTATTCTAGACCGACAATATTAATGAGAGCTTTGTACCATTGGCAGGTTTAAATAACTTTGATAACTATCTTTACTTGCATTGAAGTCATTTTGGGCTTACGAATCATCTAATATGCGTTGATTGATCAAATTACGCACGTCTGTATAAGTATATAAATTGGTACGCAGCTAATAAACTGGGACAACTGGCTAGGGGGAGAAGCATTAATCCCTTCAACAACCAAACTGGTTCATGGAATCAGAAAGTAATCTCTAGGTAGGAGAAAGCCCTTTTTTTTTTTTTTTTTTTTTTTTTTTGTTCCAAGGACAATTAGCCCTCTCCACTTCATCATAGGACGCTTAGTCTCAAACGATGTGATGACGTAATATTCAATATATTAAAAGCCAGCTGCAGCCGAGTTCCAAGCTTTTACAGTTTTGTTCACTGAGTTATTAAAGGCTTTGCTCGAAATTGGTTTGTCCTCATCGTCTGTGTCGTGAAATGGATTACAAACGTAACTCGTGTATGCCTTCTGGAAACTTCGCAACGTCTAAAAGCCATTTCATGTCAGTAGGTTTTCACTTTTGTACCTTCCTTTCTTACACTCTTCAAATCAAATCTCACGCTATCCTGTGCATCAGCGCCTATCAGAATTTTCACATTTGTATTTGTCAAGCATCCATATACAGCAATACCGTCATGTACTAGCAATAGCGCATAATCTTGGGCTGTTTCTGAATAGCTCAATTGAGTTATTATGTAGTCCAGCGCCATATGGGAGAGGAAATGATATTTCAGATCATTACTCTGGTCACCAGGATCTCCATTCTGATCAAACGTCTGTAGATAAAGTGGTGAGTTCTAAATGATATTAGCTGCAGTTCAATAAATTTCCACTTTCTTGCATACATTTCTCCCTATTATGCAAACAAACCGTATAGAGACCGGCATTATACAGTGACTGATGATGTGGGAGCCAGCAAAGTTGTCCCAACAGTGAGCCCACACACAACGTTAACTTTGGCAACTTCGGCGTTTGATGTTTGCCTCGTCGCAAAATTTATTACGCGATATACCATGTCCTGCCCTCGCACAAAGCACTGAATGTAAACTTCTGAACTGTATATTTCGCCATGAATTGGACTCTAAGCGGAAAAGTCCCAAGTCGGAGAAAGTGGGAACCATAGACGGGCATCCTCCGAAGAGGCAAAAGGTTCCGGCCACTAGAGGGAAAGAAAAGGGGGAAATTGAACCTGTGCTGAAAAAGGAATCAGATAGAGTCGACCTCTCCAGAGAAAGTGAACGGGAAGAAGCATCGGCATCTAAAGGTAGTAGCAGTTCAAAAAAAAGTGACTTGCCAAACGCATTGCCGCGCCAAGTCCTACCTTTCAGCCCTGCGCCATTACCACAGCGGACCAACTGCATGAAGTTCATACAAAAGGCCTTTTCGCAGGCAAAGCACCCATTTCCAAATTGGGCAACGGTGGAATATGAGTACAAAGTGGCTAATGCTAGTTCTAAGATTACTTATATGGCTAACATTCGTACTTTGGTCAAAGAGATCAACCAAGGGAAACACCAGTTTCTCTCAAACTCGGCAGAAGAAGGTCAAGGCAGTGAATTACAAAGGGCAATTGACAAGGAATTGGAATCGCTTGTTATCCCAAAAGATGTTTTGAAGTTCTGGAGATATGCTGTAGAACCAATTATTCCAAAAGATTTGGACACCAGAATGACTACTGTTTGTGCCAGATGTGGAGAAGATTTTGATATCAGCAGCAAAAGGGAGGTTACTTGTAATTATCATCCGTTAAAGCCAATGTTCAAGTTTGATACAACAGAAGGGCGAAAAACGAAAAGCTACGGTTGTTGCTCACTATCTGACGAAGAATCGCCAGGCTGCTGTGTGTCCTCAAGGCATGTATTTAAATTAGATGACATGCAATTGTTGGCTGGAATTGTGCCGTTCTCCCCCACTCCCGACAAGCAAACTCCAGATACTCTCTTTGCTGCTGGAATTGACTGTGAAATGGGGTATACATCCTTTGGTGTTGAGTTAATTAGAGTAACCATTGTGGACTGGAGAACTCGAAATCCCGTTTTAGACCGAACTGTTTATCCATATGGAGAAGTGGTTGATCTTAACACTCGTTTTAGTGGTGTCCATTCGTTAAAGGATGGATTGATCGCCTCTGATGGAACTAAATACGATACAATCTCTTTTAAGGAAGCCCGAGAACTTGTGTTCAAATACGTTTCATCTTCGACGATCATTATTGGGCATGGCCTGGAAAATGATCTTATTGCACTACGCTTGCTCCATTCACGCGTGGTCGATACCGCCCTTCGGTATCCAACTTTTAAACCCATTTATCGTGTGTCCTTGAAACAACTTGCATTCAAATATTTAAGTCGCGAAATCCAGAGCGGCGGACACGATAGTAGCGAAGATGCCATAGCTGCGATGGACGTTGTCCTTGTCGATATACGAAGAAGGCTCAAAAAGCAATAAATTTTTAAATTCTCTTCTCCCTCCATGCTAATACATCTATCACTTCAAAAAAGAAGAAATAAGGAAAAAAAATTTAATAAATAAAAGATTAATCAGATCCGCAGGGATTAAAATTCCCCAATGTCTCCAGCACTCGATGGATCCGATCCTCTGATGCGTGCCTCAGTAACAATCTATAATTACAGTCACATAAAGTTTACCATTCCTTGATATCCATTAATAATACAAAAGCATTACATCTACTATAAATAAAATGTCTAGTATACTGACAGTGGATTATCGTCTTTCCTCGAGAAGCTTGTCAATCAGACAGGACTGGGCTTCTATCTTCTCCTGCATGGCTGATATCGCTGCTGAGTGATCTCTTTGTAGTCTTTGGACCTGTTGTTGTAGGTCTAATACTATTCTTTCAAGACCTCTGTTGTAAATATCCTTGCTGCTAATTGCGTCCTGTTCTTCATCTTCAAACTTTACAACTTTTCGCCGTTTAGGGACGTTTTCCTTGTTATTTTCAGCATAACGATTCGCCGGCCTCTGACTGTAACCAGGGGAACCATTAACCATATTTCGTTTCGGGGACCGAAAAGGAGTTTGTCCAGCGGTATCCAACGTTGTTAGGATCCCCTCAGCTTGCCGCGCTATTCGAGCTGAAGTTGGTCGAAGCTTTACTGGTGAGTCTCTGAGGTATTCTGTTCTACCGGTCCTGCGGGGAGGAGACGAAGCTGGTGCAGTCCATTCAGCATTGGAAGGGGATTGGTGTTGAGAATTGAATCCTCTGCGGACTGGGGATTTTCGACTCAGTGGGGTTTCACTTGTCGACACACTAAGATCTGGTATCCGTCTCGGACTTCCAGTTAATGATGGCGTATTACCAAAGTTAAAAGATGTGTTGTTCTTCGAGGACTAGAAACGAATGGTTAGCTTTCAGGTGGATGGGTAAAAACAAAGTCCAGCATACAAATCGTTTGAATGGAGACCCTTGATATGGTTTATCTGGGTATAACGAACTCATTGTATAATTAGGTGTAGTTACAGCGAAGGTATGATCTTTTCTTGTCTCTGTATCCAAAATTTATCTAACTAGCGTAAAGTCAGCGGTCCGGATATCTATTTGTTGATGAACTGCCTGAAAAAGGAATGTTCCGGTTGCCAGGGCAACAAAGGCCGGCCCTAACTAGCTAGATACCGCGCGTGAACAACGCGACGTGGAACCGGGTAACCAAATCTTTTTACATCTACCGCGAAATGGAAAAAAATTTCATTCTGTGTAAAAATCTTTCCCTACCAGAAAGTTTAGCAAATGGTAAGAAGCACCCCTTTAATAATTGTGATGTGCATGCCACTTCAAATGATGACATCTTTTTGATTGCTTGATTAACTCTGGGAGCGATCCCAATAGTTATTTGCTGAGAGCATCTATTTTGACTACAACGGTATCTGAATCAACAGGCATGACAAGCATTTGTTAAGTTTTTTTTGTCTCTCAGGAGTCTGTTAACAAGTGATTTAGGGATTATTAATGAATGGGGAAGAAACAGAGTCTTAATAGCTTCTACAAGTACCCATTGCCCGTGGCAGTAAAGCCACTACCACAAGTCATACCTCACAACCCGCTTTCGATCGTCTATTGTTTGTGGGAGTATTTGTTTCCGACTTCTCCTAAAAGTATCCTATGTCATGGAAAACTGACTGATAGAGGTTTTGTGGTTGTCGACGACGAATATGGAATAAATACTCTCTGGTCAATGGGTTTCTTTGGCAAAGGAACATTCTCACGATCAGAACCTACCTGGTTTGTGCGCACTGCACGCCGATTAGGTCTGAGCGGTGGTGAAAAGCTCACGGCGGAGGATGTGACAAGCGCTCGTCGACAGCAGCGAAAAAAGTTCAAACAAGAGCGTGCTAAACAAGAAAAACAGGAGTTGGAAAGACTGAAGGCTCTAGAAAACGGCCAGCCTGATCCTATTGTTGATGCTGACTCAATTCCACCACCTTCGGAAAAGCAACTAGGCAGTATTACTCCTGACGTCAACAATTCGGTAAAGAAAGAGGCAACCTTGAATGAAAGGGACTCTGCAATTGTATCCAATGGAGAATTGGTGCAATTGGAATATCTCCAGTTGATGCCTTCAGAAGCCCTTTTTCTGTCAGTGCTCGGATGTCTAGAAATTGACAAATGCACCAATCATCAGGAGTTGTTTGAATACTTTATTGCTTCTGACGACCATTTCTTGTATGACTATATCGTGTACCACCACTTCCGAAGTCGTGGCTGGTGTGTACGTTCTGGAGTCAAGTTTGGTACTGATTACCTCATCTATCGTAGAGGACCGCCCTTCTCCCATGCTGAATTTGGTATTCTGGTAATGCCAACCAATGAAGCACCTGAAAAGGATTGGTGGTGGAACACAAGTGTTGGTCGAGTGGTCGGCGGTGTCAAAAAGACGTTGGTCTTTTGTTATGTCACTTTACCGGAATCAAGGGAAGGCATGTCTTTGGAACAAATTCTAAAAGCTTCGTTTGTTAGAGAAGTGGTCTATAGACGATGGGTCCCTACGAGGAACCGTGATTAGTCCTTATAAATGGAATTCAAATATCCGCTAAAAATCAACTTCTTTAAGGCACAACTATTAGATCAATTTGTCTGCTGGGAAGATTATATGTCGGTTGTAGATGAAGTCCGAAAGGCCAGACACTAGACAATAATAACTCGCGATCTTTTGGTCCTTCAAGGAAATATTACCAAGTTCTTGAACGAGAGAAAGAAAAGTATGATTAAAAATAGCTCTGCAAACAAACCAATATTAAACCTTTCCATCCCATGCACTCTTGACAAACGAGCAGTCACGCTTGTCCTTATCACCTTCAGCTGGCTTACTTATACAGACATAGCTCTTTTTCCCCGGTAAAACACATTTCAGTTGACTGGCCGCAAATGGACACGGACAATCCATTGGTCCTTTGACGCACGCCAATGTGTCACTGCACAAATATTGATCGCAATTTTCTAAAAACTTGTCAATCCTTCGTCATTATCAATTTCAGAGCTCGTTCACTTACCGTTATCATACTGGTATTCTACCAAATTCGAATCTTTGTGAACCCGTGCCCGCGGATCCTCCTGTTGTTGGTGTCTAAACATATGCTCGAATATGTTTCCAAACTGTCCGACAACTAGCAAAGGTGCTAGTATCAGCACAAGAAATCGAATGATCATTCTCAATTTGTTGCACAGTCCAAATTCTATGCGTTGCAAACGTTAAGTGATGATTTGTTCCGGAACCATTTGGGAGGTCCGGCCACAGGCAACACCGGCCTTCAATCTCGGCTGGTAATTGGAATAGGTGGTCTACTCCATAAAATAGGAACTGCATGATTGTAGTAAACTGATTTTGACACAGTAGACTCGAGAAGCAGACGCGGTAGGGCTGGGATGTCACCAAAAAACGAATTGGTGAGCTGTTGCTGACTTCCAACTTTGTACATTCAATCCCTTTTGTCTTTTTTTTGTCTCTTCCAGAAATAGATTGTATAGTGTTGAGTTCGATACAGTCTAGAAAGTCGACTCAGGTGCTCGTGGGGTTGACCCAAATGCTGCATTGACGACGCCCGAAAGATTTGATTCAGTCATAATTGATTAAGCTATTCTACATCAGTCTATACTAGACCGCTGAGAGTCAGGGCTTCTAAAAACCTGGAGAGATCCTCTTTGGCAACTTCGATTATGCAGTTTTCAAATGCATCCATTCTAAATTTTGCGTTAATTTTGTTGGCAGTAGTTTGGAACGCGAGTCCAAACCGGTTAAAGGAGCTTTCATCTTTGTTTGGGATGTCCTCATTTCCGCGTCCTCTGTATGGGCCCATTCCAAGAACGAAATACGTTTCTGTGTTGGTGTCTAAGACGGCTACGACCAGAGGTAGTGGCTGTGGATGAGTTTCTGCACATCCTTCAGCTATCCACACCCCTAGCCTGGCCAATGCCAGAGGGTTGCGAAAGATGTTCAGTTCGGGTCCCTCACGTACAACGGCAAGTCTGAAAGTTCTCAAATCTTTTATTTGACGTTTTTCAAAAAGAGCTGTTCCAGCGTTTACCACGGCTTGTTGTAGAGTTTTGGCTTTAGAGATACCTTGAAAGAGCGCGTTTACATCGTTTAATGCGTCCCACCCCGCCCAGAAATTGTTCACCCAAAACTTGAACTTGTCGTTATCATATGCCTCCAACGCTCGCTCATCGTTGAATACATCGTCTTCTTGAGGTTGATCGGACATTTCAACGACCGATCCCTCTAATAAAGCAGCTAATCCTTCAACACAATCGCCAGCGGATATTGAGCCCTTGAATCCAAACTTTCGAACAACTCCATTCCGTATGACCTCTTCAATACCATACATACCTGCAACCCCCGCTAGCTTCTCTCGGAGAGTACGCTTCAGTGGAATTGGCATATGCGTCCATTGTTCCTTGGCCTCTTGAAGAGAGATTCCCATTTTGGCTAGCATCTTATGAAGCCGTTTCCGTCCTTCCTCGGTCCACAACTGTAACTTTGCGCACAGATACGAAGAATGAGTCATGGATTGGTATAGAGACCAATGTCGAAGTAAAAATAATGCATAATCTGTTTCCAGATACAATGAGGTATCATCAGAACTCACCTTGTTAGTATTCTCGTTGGTTGGGCATAATCTCGTCACTTCATCCTTCAATAGTGGGAATATTTCATCATAAATCTGCGGGTGTTGCGAATCCAACGATGTAGCCCCCACAACCGTGAGCCATAAATTCGTTACCGAGGTTTCACCTATACTCGATAACAATGTGTATACCTGAATTGTAGATGACGAAGTTAAATATGAACCCTGTGAATAGTAATCTTCTAATACTTTGGTGTACTCCTTTTGTCTCTTTCGTCTTTCCTTCCTCAACCTCTTTTCTTCGTCCACCAATCCATTACCGTCCCTATTTTCATCCGCTTGTAACTCTTCATCCTCCTCTTCCTCTTCCTCTTCCTCCTCCTCCTCCTCCTCCTTCTCCTCCTCGTCTTCTTCGTCATCCTCTTCGTCATCCGCATGTTCAACCAAATAGGCGTAAGCGTCTTTTTCCCCCGTCAACCTTTCATCAATCGTGCCATCATCCAAACAAACTACAGCATCAGATCCATAAAGATTGTCCAGGTTCCATGGCCTGTGGTTGTCAATTACGTATATCTTCCTATTCGTAATCGACTGTGATTCTTCAGGTTCCTCTTCAGGTTCAAACTGGCTCTCTAAATCAACCGTTCCCCCGCATCCAATGCATATTACATTCACCACATCACCATCCAATGAAATGTACATCTGTCGCAATTCAGCATACCCAACAACTGGAACAATCTTGTGTGGAATCAACTCAGATTTAAATAACCTTGATATGATCTGAGCACTGCACAGCGCGTCAATGTCCAACGCAGACACAAACAACACTATTCGACATGTCGAATGTGACAATGAAGTGTGCTTTATATCCTTAAACGCGTTCTTAAACTCGTGTGGATTTATGTACATTAACAAGACGCGTCGTGGTTTTCCCGACCTAGGGTTGAGATTAATTTAGTCGACGTCTTCCGACACGCGCCGCGTTGATGATCTCCTCTGTTAGTAGACCCGGCAGCGATCTCCGACAACCTCCACTACCTTAGGTTAATACCCTTCCAAATATAAACTTGTACCTCAGACACTGAGGGGGGCTAATAGTGGTTGTCTTTTTCCAGAATAGAAGCAAAACCCGTTGGTGGTCTGCCTCGCACAATACAATATTCGAGCTAAGATGTAAAGACCGACCTCCCACATAGGTTAAGATTGTATACAGCGGCATTCAGAGACGAATTGATGTAACAGTAGTCCTTGAGAAAACTAGTAATCAGTTAAAGCGATTATATTCTTAATCCTTTTTTTTTTTTTTTTGGCTCCCCAGAAAACGATACGCCACCGAATTCACAACGACTGTACTCAGGCGGTTTGGATTAAGCCCAGGTAAAAGGACACTGTAAGGGAATTCCCGTGTAGTTACTCTAAGAACTATGGGTAGATAATGAGCAAACAATGAGCAATGTTTTGTTGATCGCTTTCACATAACTTCCTTGGTAGTCAGTTTGATTTTTCATAAATCCAGTTGTCATCGTCCAGTTCCTTTACCCATTTGTATAGGCGCTCATCGACCAGGTGGAAATCTCTATGAAAAGGGCGGCCGTTCTTGATGACTCTGTCTGTAGTTTCCTTTTCCCTTCTTTCTCTAAACTCTTCTGAAGTCTCTCCCCTAATAATTCCGCCTTTTAATCTTTCAATCTCCGGATACCACGTAGAATAGGGTGGCAACACATTATTCACGTCTCCATCCACATGCGACGAGGGTTTTGTATTATGTGCCTTCTTCATATTCCCTCCCTTCCGGCTTGGCCTCTTGAGTGTTTTCTGCGCGTAGAGCGGTTTGCCATCGAGCTACGATTATCGTCGGCCCGAAATAAAAGTTGCCCGGAACTCCTCATCTACCAATGTTACTGGCATCTAGATGGGTGCATACATCCTTGGACCGAGCAAATGTCTTTAAAAAGAATACTATATAATTTTCTGGGAGCACGTCTCTAGGGCCCAGACACCCCTGTATTTTGAATTTGGCTTCTTCTGAGCCGCAGCCAACTATCCTTCCTTGCTGCTAGAATACCATTAGACGAATTGCTATTCCTGCAAAGCAGGTTTAGCCTTTTTGCTTCTCTGTGGGAAAAGAACAAAAGCATTATGAGCATGTTTCTTCAGTCCAAACTAATGGACGCCCAGAGTGCGTTCTGGCAGATTTCGAGCGCTTTCTCCCTTCTGAAAGTTCATCGGAGGAGCTGCTTTCATCATTCGCTGCCTCGAAGCGGGCAGTGAATATCAGGATGAATAAATGGACCAATAGGTCAATTAACTCAGGGAAAGCTTGAATCTAAGTACCGCTAGTTAGAACATTAGCATGGAATAATAGAATACGGTGTATGGCTCTATTTGTTGTTGGTAATGTAACAGGAATTTGTTTTTGAATTAGTGTTGGCTGACCAAAGCCAATAATAAATAGGATTCATCTAATGAAGTTAGTATTATTATACTGTATCATCCTGTCGGCTGCGAACTTACCGCATACGAGGAAATATTCCGTCGATTCTGTGCGCGACCGAATTAATTTAATCGCCGAATCATTGAAGGATTGGGCCATCAAGGTTGAGCAAGAAAGTAGCGAGAGACACATTGATGCCTTATCTTCAGGCTTGTCGATGTCCTTGGAATATATAACTGTATTGTCCTGCACAGAAAGCACTAAAATTCCATTCACACGCTCCCGCGGAAGCTGGACCTGTTCCAGTAATTCGTCTATCTTCGCTTTTATTGTCATCTATCGCTCTTGCAGGTACTTGTGATGTCTGGGATTGAACCTGAAGATCGGCCTCCCGGTCAACCTTTCTCCGCTAAGAGACATCGCGAAAGGATCAAAACGTAGTTTCTTTTCAGTAAATGGCGTAGTTCTGCTTTATTCTATAGTGGACTCCAGAGTTTCCATAAATCGGCAAAGTCGTGACTGGAGTTTGGCACGTGCCTCCAAGTAGAAAATCGGCTTTTAACAGTTAATTACCCTGAGGTATTTCTTCTGTAAAAAGGGTTATTCCGTGAAGTCATTCTATGCTCGTACTCGGCGAGGTCAAGAAGGTTATCAGCAGACGTATATGCTTTTCTAACATGTACCCACCATTTAGGGTGCAGTGGCCTCAGAAATCAGGGGTTGCGATATGATATACACACAGTTTTACGATCTTTAACTAGGGAGAATGCTTGTGCGAGCTGGCGTCGTGTTGTCGTGTTGATTCGTACAGTTGCGCGCAAATATTAAGGCTTGTGGTCACAACAGCCAGACGAATGTTGATCAACTGTGAAACAGGTGATTTCCCATGCATATACAATTATATAAATACCGCATCTCCGCCCTTCCCAATTTTAGCTGTTGGCTCTCCCTCATGCGACGACACGTTGGCTCCAAACAATCTACTTTTCTATTATCATACATTGCAATGGGCATGTTGAGTCCTTTCATTCTTCCCCTCAAGAAGAGTACTTCGACGAAGCTAAAACCGTGAGTTGTTACCCAATGGTACCCAAAATGATCTCTACTAACGTCATTTACTTAGAACATCCCGCGATGACCTCTCGACCCTCCTCGAGACTTAGATGTATTTATTACTGCAGCATGGCATGATTTCACCATAATCGATATTTGTTAATTAATCACCCCCGCATGCGTCACGTCATGTTGCCTTCAAACGAGGGGAACGAACCCTAACCCTCCCTACTTTCTTTCCTCACTCCGTAGTTTAATACCGATCCTTTAGTTCTGGTACATTTTTTTTTTTTTTTTTTTTTTTTTTTTAACCGTTCTGGTACATATGATACTTAGGATAGTGTAGGCTCTAACTACCTGCTTGTAAACGTTGGTAGGTTGGTAGTACACACAAACATAGGTAATTAAGGAAATGGCATCACGTGTTTGTTTTCTGGTGTCTGCTCCTAGCTTGCCGCTTTATGATGTATTATTGTAACACGTTCTTGGAATATTAATGCATATGGAAGAATTCGAAGTATAGCTCTGAGTTGGCACGTACTATTATTGACTGGTGGTCAAGGATACTGCTAGTGGTCAGCTAGTCTATGTTAGGTTAATGTAACGAGCTAATATGATGGACCGGTGCTAGTTTTATTGTGTATTATAACTGCCTGCGAACGCGCTGGATATTTATATATAGGTGAATTAGCCAACCGTTATATATATATATTGCAATTAATATCGCGAATATCCGCATGGCCGGCATGCGCATACGTACACGTACGTATATATGCATATATTGACTATATATATCGATATCGACAAAAAAAAAAAAAGAAAAAATAAAGGTCATATAATATCTAAAGCCCAATTGATACTATATCCCCTAGCTTCTGCACACGGAAGACTGTGTACGTATTTCAAACCTCTTCCACGCCGTTCCCCAAGCATTCAATCGAATGAAGGAAGCAGTTAGAGCCTAGACTCCGTGATCAACATCCTTACGCGTTAATTGAAAAACGCGCGTGGGTATACGCGCGTTCTTTAACTCCTAGCAAAAAAAAAACGCCGGGGCGGGTCTTATTTGATCAGTGGAGCGACAACGCGTTTTTTGGAAAACCTTTCTTACATTACAAGCACACAAAACGATGGCTGCGGTTCTGCCATCGGTTAACATTGACGTCAATTATGGCGAATTGAAGGACAAAATCCGAGACTTTATTAATGATTACAAGTCCACCACGAAGGAGAGTGAAGATGGTGACACTGTAATGGAAGATGGTCAGGAACGCGTCGTCTACAAGTACAAGGAACTGCTACAGAAAGTGGCCAATCGCCAAGTGAATGCGGTACACATCGAACTAGATGACGTCAAAGATTATGAAGAGACTCTTCAAGAGGACGCTGGCGGAGAGCTGAAGTTGTTGGATGAGATCTGTAAGAACTCTGCAAGATACATCGAACTGTTTTCGCAGATAGTAGACGAGTTGATGCCTCCATCTACTGTGGATATTACATACGAGGATGAGGTGTTGGAAGTGTTGCTCCAGTCTCGTCGACAACGGAATGAGCGCATGCGACAGAGGGCCGAAATGGGTGAGGAGACTGCAGACAATCTAAACCCCGAGGATATGTTCCCTCCCCAGCTTACCCGACGATATTCGCTATATTTCAAGCCTCTCACAGACATCTACAGGGGCAACGGGAAACCCATGGCTGTGCGTGAAGTCAAGGGCCAGCATTTGGGCCACTTGATCACTGTGCGCGGCATTATCACACGTGTTTCTGATGTCAAACCATCAGTACAGGTGAATGCTTATTCATGTGATAAATGTGGTAATGAGATTTTCCAGGAGATCAAGACCAGGCAATTTTCGCCGTTAATTGAATGCCCCTCGAAGGAATGCCAGGCAAACAACTCCAAGGGGCAACTGTTCATGTCTACAAGGGGGTCCAAGTTTGTTCCTTTCCAAGATGTCCGAATCCAGGAGTTGGCAGATCAGGTCCCCATTGGCCACATCCCAAGAACTCTCACTGTATACGTCAAAGGTGAGTTGGTACGAAGCTGCAACCCCGGTGATGTGGTAGATATTGCTGGTGTTTTCCTTCCAGCGCCATATACTGGATTCAGAGCTCTAAAGGCTGGTCTATTAACCGACACCTACCTTGAAGCACAGTATGTGCACCAACACAAAAAGCAATACGACTTGCTTGGCATTGACTTGGAAACCGAGGGTAAGATCCATCGAATCAGATCCGAGGGAGACATTTACGAACGTTTGGCCTCGTCCATTGCGCCGGAAATCTTCGGTCATCTGGACATTAAAAAGGCGCTTCTTCTGCTGCTTATTGGGGGTGTGACCAAGGAGATGGGCGATGGTATGAAGATTAGAGGTGATATCAATATCTGTTTAATGGGTGATCCTGGTGTGGCCAAATCTCAGCTGTTGAAGTACATTTCTAAGATTGCGCCAAGAGGTGTGTACACCACAGGTCGAGGTTCTTCTGGTGTTGGTTTGACCGCTGCCGTGATGCGAGACCCGGTCACAGACGAAATGGTTCTTGAAGGTGGAGCCCTTGTTTTGGCTGACAACGGTATCTGCTGTATTGATGAGTTTGACAAGATGGATGATGGTGATAGAACTGCAATCCACGAAGTGATGGAACAACAGACTATTTCCATCTCCAAAGCAGGCATGTCCACAACTCTTAATGCCAGGACGTCAATTCTAGCTGCAGCAAACCCGCTGTATGGACGGTACAACCCAAAGGTCAGCCCAGTGGAGAACATTAATCTTCCAGCTGCACTGCTCTCTAGATTTGATATTCTCTTTTTGATTCTGGACAAGCCAAACAGAGAGAGTGACGAGAGACTTGCCAACCACGTTGCATACGTCCATCGAACGTCGCAACATCCCGAAGTTGAACGAGAACCCCTAGATCCTCAGCTAATGCGCCAGTACATTGCCATGGCAAGGCAATTTAAACCAACTATCTCGCAAGATGTTGCTCAACACGCTGTGTCTAACTACGTCGACATGCGCCAACGACAGAAGCTGGAACAGGAAGAGCAACGACAATTCTCTCACACAACCCCAAGAACCTTACTTGGTATTCTGCGTATGTCACAAGCTCATGCAAGATTACGATTTTCTCACGAGGTTGAAATTGCCGACGTCGAAGAGGCCCTTCGTCTCACAGCAGTATGCAGAAACTCACTCATTGAACAATCCAACACTCATGAAGATCTCACAATCACAACCAAGGTCTACAACGTCATCAAAGGCTTTGCCACTGACGGCGAGGGCAACGTTGCTGATAGTCTACCCATAAGAGAACTGCGTGATCGTGTCATCGCCAGAGGATTTACAGAGGATCATCTCAGAGAATGTCTCGAAGAATATCAACAATTAGGTGTTTGGGGTGTGTTTGAGGATGGTAACACCTTAGCCTTTATTAATGAAGCACCTGAAGATGATTACAACCAAGGAAGTGGAGAGCAAGAAGCACCCCAAGAAGAAGATGATAGCGATCAAATGGACACCTCTTCATAATGTAATTTATTGATGTAACAATATACTATCTTTTTAACACTCCAGGGTGTTTCAGGTAGGTAGCGGGCAAGCAGCATTTGCCATACCAGGCTTATTGCTTCTTAAAGGTAACCAAAAGCATTGGCCCTGCGAGGCTTACATCAGGCGACTCAGTATCGTTCTTTTTTAAAAACAGACCAATACCCCCCAAAAAAAAAAAAACCGCGAGACAGCAATTGGTCGATATAATATATACCCCTATACGCTTAGGGAACACAATCTATTCTAGCAGCATCTCTGTTAACGCCCCCATTTAGACAAATCTCAACAATGTTGGTTCCACCGGGTCTCCTTTTTAGAAAACAACCAAAAACAGAGATTGTGCGACGCTTTCGCTCATTGACCCAATATTGTTATTTTAGAAAAGAACCGAAGATTAACGTGCCTCTGTGAGGGTCGAGAATTTTGTGGACTTTACGCGCTCAACCATCCACTCGCAGTAGGCTCGCATTTTTTCGGTTCTTTTTTAAAACGAACAATATACTATTACTCTTTTCATCAGTTTACTACACTTCAGATGAACGTGAAAAAGGTAGTATTCACTAAGAAAGGTATAAATACATAGGGTTTAATCAATGTTCAATGCCATGAGAGAACCGACAAATGTAAGAATAAGACGAGCTCTGACCTCACAGATATCTTCTGGGACGATCCAGATAAGGGCGCCGAGCTTACGGGCGATGGAGATGGCTAGCTTGGCGTTGGCATAGCTATCGTTGGAGACAAGGTCATAATCCACATAGCCTGGTTTGAGACCATGGAGTACATCGAGGAGGAAGACACCATTGGCAATCGCTGGGTCCTTGAAGGAGCGGACTGTGGTATTCTTGCCACCCTTGCGGACCTGTTCTTGGGCCCATCTCAACATATCAGTATCGGTAAGTTCCTTGCCGCCCTTGGAGAGGGACTTGAGGGTCAAGACGATGTTTCTTCGCATCAGCTGCCAAACAAGAGCCAGCGTAAGAGTCTTTGTACCATCGGTGATGTCGGCACCCTCAATACCCACCAGTGAAAAGTTGTTGGCCTTTCCGAGCTCAACGGCATAGTTTGTGTTTTCGACAGCCTTGAATCTAGACATTTCCACGGGTTCCCCGTCAACTACTGGACGCTTGTTGACGAATCTTGGATTGACGCTCTGCGGGATGACCTTTTCATAAGCTTGTAGCAGAATGGTACCATCCTTCAAGTCTTCAAACAAGTTGATGACCGGTGGATCAACCTCCAACGAGTTGAGCCAAAGAGTGAACACTCTGGCCTCTCTCTCCCCCTCAGCATCAAAGTCTTCGACCTCAACCTTCTCCTCCTCAGTAATTGGGTCCAATCCAGGATGGGTGTTGAATAGGTGAGCGACAAAAGCCAAGTTTAACTTTGGATTTCCAGCAACCAGGGCAGTTGGGGTTAAGTACTTTCGACAATCAAGCTTTTCGGCATTTTGTAGGACTTGCTCAGCTCTCTGAAGAAGGTCTGGTGTCTGAAGAGGCGCCTTGGAACAGAGTTGTGGTGCCAATTGGTTCAAAAGTACCGTGTAGTTCTCACCGTCCTTGACGTCAGATGAAAAGTTTGTGACCTTTCTATGCCAGTTGGCAGCCTTGAGGTGATAATTGAACCAACGGAGAAGGATCTGCTCCGGTGGCAGCCGAAGGAACTGCTCCAAAGTCTCGTCCTCTTCCAAAAGTCTATACAACTCTGGATGGAGCTTAATATCAATCTTGCTCAAAAGACCTCTACGGATGATCTGCCAAATCAATCCCAGAATCAAATGCTCGCGCCCGTCAATGATGTCTTCTGCATGGACGTTGACCACCACACATCCAATACCCTTGGCAGAGTTAATGACAATGTTTGCATTCTCGGTCATTTGGAAGTTGTTCAAGTTCTTGCCTGCCTTGGGCACGTTCAACACACGAGTATCAATAGTATCCGGAACCGAGTCATTAATGAGCTTTGACAAGACCAGCCCGTCTCTGCATTCGTCGAACATTTGGAAAGAGTCAGTAGGGAACGGCAGTCTGGCGCCAATGTCGGCGTCTCCGGCGAGAACACTGTTGATGTGGCGGGTAAATTCTGTTCTCTCCTCCTCATTGATTGTATGTGTAGTGCCCTCAGACGCACCGGAAACAAGAATCCTCGAACTGCTTCTGGAATGACCACTGCCCCCGCCACTACCACCGGCAGCTCCACCGGGACTCAACCCTGGCGCCTTGGAGGGAACCGGGGGTGGTCCAGTCTTCTTTGGCGCATCTCTAAGCTTTGCAATTAGCTCCACATAGTCATCCAGCTCCACTCGACCACTCGCATCCACATCCACCTTCTTGAATGTTTCTCGAATCTCATCATAACTCCCCTCTCCGCTCTCAGTCAGTGACTTGATCACGGACTGCTTGTCAGTATATCCATTATCCTCAACATCTAATTGTCTAAAAACTCGCCAGTCAGCATGCTTTCCTCTTCAACCTTAATAAATATTTGCTTACCTGAAACGATCAACCAATCCAAACACATCCTCCTGCGAGAGCTGAGGAAATTTTTTCTACAACATCGTCAGCAATTACTCATCCAACCCTCCACCCACTTCAATTAAACCTACCTGTAGCTTTATCACGTTCATGCCGTTGGGGTGAGAATACAACAAAGGCTTAAAAACAGCTTCGTGTTGGGAAATGGCCTCAATTATATTTAAAGAGGCGGGGGGCGTGCGCTCCTTTGCGCGCATCCCTCGCTATTCTCGGTTACCCGTCCCGGACCGCCTTTAAGCCACAACGTGGCTTAGCAATGCCACTTGATTTACTACCAATTGATTGCATTCTGGGGGCCAGCTCCCAGGCCGCCCGTGGTCTGCTTCGCGGAAGACCTGGGACAGGTTCCATCGCCAAGTAGGGTTTGGTTACCTAGCTGTCAACGGCTCATTCTATTAGTTATGCGCACGCGTCCCAAGTTGGGCTATATGACCCAGACTGCGGGCAAGCGTGCACAGATCACGGTTGGGGATAGTGATCCATTCTATTAGATGAAGCCTCACAGAGCCACGGGGTCTGAGGCCGAACTTGGAATATAAAGCAAAACGATTGTTCTACTTCGTAGTGTTGAATTGATTAAGGATTTCTAGTATAAATAGCGTTCTACGATTTGATCTTTGAACTTGCCGACAAAGTATTTTCGTTTTTGCTCCACGTAGTTGTACAAATTTTCGACGTTCGCGGGGGCGGAGGGGGTTTTCATGAGGACTTCGTTTCCGAGCCTATCTGTGGCCGAGCCGTACTTGATTGACATGTCATCTTTGGTTGGGTCTGCATACAGGGCTGTCCAGATTGGGGCGTTTGCTGCGACTTCTGGCCAGATGCAATGGTACGGGCTTCCAAAGAGTCTGCAGATGTAGAACATGATGAACATACCAATGTAGGCGAATATGTTCAAGGTGGGCACGAATGACGTGGACTTGAACACGCCCGGCTGGAGGAGCCAGCTCTGGACACCGTGCTTGTCCAAAAGCTGGCGGTAGGTGGCAAAATGAAGCATTTCAATCTCGTATTTGGACGTTTCGTACGATTTGGGGCAATTGAGCATTTCGAAATCGTCTTCATCCAGATATTCGGGAACCGAGATACTTGACGAGATCCAAATAACCCGACCACCGTTAGATAGCAAAGGGAGAATTTCGTTGATCAAGTACCAAGGACTCAGGACGTTGGCTTGGAAAACCGCGCCCAATCCATCATCAGTCTTCTTCCCCTTCCCCTGAAGCTTGAACGTGCCGATAGTAAAAGACTTCAACGGCTCATGGAACATGTCTTTAGCGGCCTGGAGATAGTCAATTCCCGTGAATTGCGCGTAACTGGAGTTTAAGAAGAGATAATCAATATGCTTCCAACGCTTCTTCATATCATAGGCAGCCGACAGCACAGACACCATGTTGCATTGATCAAACACCAGGTAGTCATACTCCACCAAACCTTTTCGCTTCACATGTGCGGCCTTCTCTCTAATCTTCGTAGTCGCCTCCTTGACACCAGGCAACGTTCGACTCGTCACCACAATCGTGATTCGTGTCTCCGATGGAAGCTCCTTAATCAACCGCTCGGCAATCGCCACACCCAAAAACCTACACACCACCCAATCAGCGACCACTCACTCCGTTCAGCTTTTCACTACTCACCCATTACCGCCAGTAATCACGGCAACTCTGTGGTCCTCTTCCTTTCTCTCACCCATCCTCTATATATTTAGTCCCTGATCGAGTTTATCCCGCGCACCTCGCGTTATAAAAACCGTCAACTGAAAAATTCCCAATACGAACTCAAAAACGATTGATACGATACGATGATCAATATGACCTCCTACGGTGTTGGGACACGCCCCTAGACCCTCAATGTCGGTTCCGCCGAGGTTTGGGGATAGTATTCACATTGATTCTATTCGTTGAAGCCTCGCAGAGCCACGGGGGTGCAGGGGGCTAGCCCCCCCTGCAAGATCATAACCCAGAGGTGGTTTTCTGGGGGGCACGCACGCCCCCAGACCCCCTGGGTCGGTTTCGCCGAGGTTTGGGGATAGTATTCACATTGCGCGAATTGCTTCTATTCGTTAGAGCCTCGCAGAGCCACGCGGGTGCAGGGGGGCTAGGTGGTTTTCTGGGGGCACGCCCTCAGACCCCTGGGCTCGCTTTGCTCGAGGGTATGGGTAGAGAAAAGACTGAATATATATATTAAAAAACATGTATTATAAATTACTGGTCCAAACGAGAGATGTGGTGATCGAAGAGTTTCTTAGCTCTGACCCATACAGGGGTCGAGGCTCTAGCGGGAAGGGTGAGGAGGGAGGGCAGAAGGGCGGAGCTGAAGTCTTCGCTAGCCTCTCTTGGAAGCATACTTGGGAGATGGTCGATGGAGATGACGGACAGACGCGGGCCCTGTTCGACGGGGACGTCGACGGTGGGCGTTGTGAATGTGGTCGCGATGTCGTATACGGGGATTGGGTTGTGTGGGTTGGTGGTGTCGGCAGACACGTCGACAATGACCTGGAGGTTTCTATTGGACTGGTTCAAGATGTCCATGTTGATAAATGGGGGGATTGGCTTGGACAAGTAGATGCAATTAATGAAAATGTCGGCATCGACGATTTCCTGGAACGGGCCGCCCTTGGCAGTCTCCGCCATATCCCACTTGATAATGTTTTCTTCGGGCAGGCCGACCTTTCGCAGACAGTCGACGGCGCCGCTTCCGCAGCGACCCAGGGCGCCAATGATGAGCACCTTGGGCTTCTTGTCCACCTTGGCAATGTCCTCCTTCACCGCCTTGACCAGCTCGCTTTCGAACGGATAGTAGTCGATGCTGCCCATCTTCTTGTCCTTCCCATGGGTGTTGTTGAAGGCCCATGCGCGGAGACCTGCCGCGGCGCCTGCGAAGCCCGCGTGGAAGCCAAACGCGGCCACCCGACGTCCATTGTCGTCTGTGAGGAATTCCAGGTCGTACAGCGTGCCGTCGCCGCGCTTGAAGCGGCCCAACACGTCCTTCCAGCCGGCCTGGTCCTTGTAGCAGTGCGCGAACTGGATGTGCTCGTGGACAAGCGGATAAGTGTCGGTTTCGGGGAATTCCTTCAAACCAAGAATGATCCGGTCCTTCGGCGCGTCCACCCAGCTTCCCTCAGGCACAATCGTGGCGCCAATATCCTCAAACTCTTTGTCGTCGAAGATGCGCTCACTTGACTTCTCGACGTAGACAGTGAATCCCGCGTCCAGCAGCTTCTTTGCTGTCGTCGGCGTCAACGCAGACCGGTGCTCCAAAGGCTTGAGCTCAGCTCTAAAATGAATAGTGGCCATTATTAAAAAAAAAGAGTGTATTACAAGAAAAAAAAAAAAAAAAAAAAAAAAAAAGCACCGGTCTTTGTATTTATATAACCCCCAAAGAGTCATCCTGAAATTTCATCGGACCATCTCGGAATATTCCGGTCCCCCTCTCAGCCACACGGGATACCCCCGAATAAGCTGGGACTCGTCCCCCCGCCCAAGACCCCAGACCCCCTCGTTAGATCAGTGGTTGTTCCTGGAGCACTAAAGTATTCTTACATCGGTTGTCACTGGAATTGTTAGGCCAAAAATCGAATTTCTAGGTCACGCCCCCAAGCCCCCATGGTCCGCTTCGCGCAAATGGGGTCAAAAAGGATTTTGGGTCGCTCGTGCCACTAGAATTGTTGGATAAAGACCGGTTTGTGGGAGCTTACTCCAAACCCTTCTGCGGCAAAGTCGAGTCAGGGGGTCTGGGGGCATGCCCCAGAAATAAACCAACTGAGCTTGTGCAGTCCTTCTTTTTCCAGAAAGAGAAGCAAAAAGCGCAGAATACTCGTTGGCATCCAATCTTCGGCTACTGGCGACGGATCCAAAGTGATATATAGCTACACATTTAGCTTTCTTCATTCTCTGGAAAACAGCCCACGCGAACATATTCACACTCTGGACCAATGAGGTTTGGATTGGTCGGCTAGTTATGTTCCTCTGGGACCGCTTCGCAGAGATAGGGGTCTAAATTGAGCTTTAGGGAGGCAGAACAAAGATTCTGCCTGTGTTCTAGAAAAGCATCAGCATTATTTTTAACCACTTAACTATAAATCATCATAGATTAAACGTATGATTAACGTCTTTGATTTACTAGCTGTGTATGCATCCGTTCGATCTACAGTAGGCTATTGATTAATAGACGCTTAGCAATAGGTCGTGACTCCGCTCCTGATGGCTTTTATCAAGCTAGTTACATACCCCTTTCAGAAAGAAAGGAGCGTGGTTGAACTGATTCTTCTTATATCAACGTAACTACGCTTTAACTTATTAAGCCAGGCTTTTGATTTACTTCACTTAAATCAACTTTCACACGTGGGCTGATTCCATCACGCCGAGATAGTCTTACAGAGCTACAGGTAAACTGGGGACGGCCTTCCTAATAGATCGGTAATTAGGACCAGCATGGTAACCCTTTTTTGAAATAGCTTTATTTCGGTGAATCAAGGCTGTTTGTGCATGCACGGTAGAACGCGTTTCGCTAGCTGCCTACCTCCCTATACCTACGCAACTACCGTTGCATATATGACCAGGATTTATTACGCTGGAAAATAATACAAGCAGAAAACAAATCCCGAATGTTTTGCAAGACATCCAACATTATTCCCATAACCTCGAGCGAAGCCCAGGGGGTCTGGGGGCATGCCCCCAGAAACCGGAACAGTATAGCTAATGCGCTATGTGAAGCAATCGAATTACGAGTGCCGACATGTACTCGTTCACTCACCGCGAGGAAGGCTCGCAGAGCCACGGGGCCAGTCCTACATTTGTTTGTAGGCAGGGCTTTGTGTGTTGAGTTGGTGAATATCATTATCTGGCTATAAATACACGTATAAATTAAGAAGCTGGAGCCTCTTCCATTGAGACGTCTGGGTCATTAGAGGGATTAGGTTTCTTTTCTTCATCTTCTTGTGGCTGTTGTTCAGGCTTATTGTCGGAGTATTGTTGGGAGACGATACCAGGGATTGCGTCTCCACCAACGGCGCCTCTAATGTCTGCAGCCGTGAGGCCTCCGGCTTGTTCTGGCTCAGGCTCTGGGAGGATCACCTTGGTTTCGGACGATTGCATATCGAGCACGTCGTCGGGCTCGCCATCCTCCACAGGCTGATACGTCGACTCATCGATGGGCACCCACGCCTTGATCTTGAAGTCACGTGTAGCAGCAGACGCCGCCGTCGTTGCAGCTGATCCGTTTGTGTTTTTGGCGTCCTCAGGCCCTGGCGTGTTCGCCTGCGATTGCGCCTGAGTCTGCTGCGCCTGCTGTTGCGCCTGCGACAATTGCGGCGTCACCCACTCGCGGCCCCAGTGTACAATCTTCTCGTCTACGTCCACCGCGTACGACGATTGGTGCCGCCCCGAATGTCTGTATAACGAACGTCTCGACATGGCTGGTGGTTTCCAAACCTCCCACCTCCGCCGCGTTTCATGAAAATGTTCTTTCCTCCCAACCACCAACCCACCCTCCTAGACAGCCGCACACCGAAACCCGTTCCACCCTTCAACAACCCAGCAGAAAAATCAGTTCAATCTTATAGTATTCCCCTTTGCCGGAAAAGAAGCAAACTGGAAGTACCATGTGCTTCAATAGCGTAATATAGCTGTCGAGAAACTGTTCTTCTTTTCCAGAAAAGAAGCAAAAGTGTTTGTTCCGCTGCGCGGAAGTCAGTTCTATAAGCATCACGTAGAGAAAGTGTTTTTCTTTTCAGAAAGAGCTTCGCTTCTCAGAAGAGAAATCAATACAATTCCCCGCGAGGCCAAGCTACGAGGCCTGAAACTGGTCCCAGAACAAGATCAACTGGTCGGAAAAGAAGCAACAGCGTCAATTCATACTAACTCTCGGCCCCGCAGAAACTGAGGTCTGGGGGCGTACTTTCAGAAAAGAACACTTCTGGGTTAGGATTTGAGGGGGCTATCCCCCTGCATTTACCTCTTTCCCAACAGGCCGTGGCCTGCTGGTTTAGCAAAAACTTCGTTAGAGAGAGTTGGCTCCAATGCGTGTTCAGCCCCGCTGCCCGCTCTTTGAGCAGTCAGAACTAAATATTGGAACAACAAACTTTTTATCCAGTTACACCAAATAAAAGCCATGAATCGCTTCTATGAAGTTCCAGGATACTAATGGTATTATTGTGTTGTGTGGTGTAAGGTCAAAAATCGCTGTGACACCTCCAACCAACTCTAACAAAGTTGAGCTCCAACCGACAGGTAACCCCCTGCTTCTCCGTGGCTCTGCGAGGCTTTAACGAATAGAAAAAAGTGAGCACTTCCCCGACATTGGCGAAGCCGACCCTGAGGGTCTGGGGGCGTGCCCCCAGAAAATCACCTCTGGGCTATGATTTTGCAGGGGGCTAGCCCCCTGCACCCCCGTGGCTCTGCGAGGCTTCAACGAATGAATGGAACCAATGTGAATACTATCCCCCAAAAACCTCGGCGGAGCCGACCCCGGGGGAGGGGGGTCTGGGGGCGTGCCCCCAGAAAACCACCTCTGGGTTATGATTTTGCAGGGGCTAGCTCCCTGCATCCCCGTGGCCCTGCGAAGCTTCATGATCAATGGATAGAAAAAAGTGAGCACTTCCCCGACCTTGGCGAAGCCGACACTGGGGATCTGGGGGGGGGGGGTACTCCCAGAATGTAGAAGAGAGAGATGGAAGGTAGTTTGTACTATTATCTATAGCTAATCTTCGCTTTTTGCTCTTTTCATTGGGGTGTTTTCGTCTTCTTCGGGTTGGTCTTCGCCTTTGACAGTTAGGAAGGACACGCCGGAGCGTGCAATTTTGGTGGCGTGTACCAGGCTTTGGTTATCTTGTTCCGTCCATGAATTTTCCAGCTCATCCCATTTCTTGATCTTGTACTCATCGTTAAATGCCTTGCGTTTCTTTTGCAGACGGGCCATTTCCGTCGGGTTTCCGTGCCCGGACCAGATCATGAGGGCTGTGTTTTCGGGTAGGCCCTTATAAAGCCGTGAAATGCGGGTGTTCAGCTTCTCCAGGCTCTGGTCAAGATCCTCCTCTGACGAGGTTTCGACTCCGTCCTTTGTCGTTCGCCACCCGGCGGGGACGCGGAGCTCCCGTAGGCTCGTGTATACAAAGTCGTGGGTTTTGGCGCATTTGATAGCGTTATCCACAACCTCGTCGTCACTCGTGCAAGATATGACTGCCTTTGCCTTCTCGTTGTGCCAGCGCGGGACGCCGTAGTCGACGATTGCGACAGTCCTGTCTGCCTGCGCCAGTCGGGTGGCCAGATCCACGTTGTGCTTCTTCACGGTTCCGTACTCCATTCCGTTGCCCAGCTTGGCCGCCAGCAGATCCAAGCAGGCATTCGCGTCCTCCGCCGAGTCGTGCCCGTTAGTCCCCGACTGGATCTCGCGCTTGAGATACTTGCTCGTCAGCATCTTCAACCCTGCCTTGTAAGGCGGGCCCCGCGGGTGGTGGAAGATCATGGACGTGTCGATGATCTTGGGGTGTCGGAGTTTCAGCGCATACAGGTCGCTCTCCAAAGAGTGGCCCACCAGGACGTCCCGCGTGGAGATGAGCTCCAACAGTCGTTTCTGGACATCTGGTAGACGCGTGGTGACGTTCTCCATCATCTCACGCGTTATGCCCGAAAACGTGGTCACGTAGTCAATGATCTCGTCGTACGGCTTGACCAGCTCGTCCAGCACGGTCTCCCTCGTCTCGTTCTCCACCAGCGTCACGCGCGTGACCTCTGACCCATTCTTGGTCACGCACATCTCGCAGTCAAGTCCGTATACACGCGGACTGTGGTCCGGCGTGTCGGCCACGTCCACCCAGCCCTCCGGCAGAACTTCTACAGAGGTTATCCCCGGGGTGTCAGGGTGAATTGGATATGATTGGTCCTTGAGCTGTTCGAACGTCATCTCTAGCCGATCTAGATTCGCCTCCTTGGGCATGTTCTTCGTCTTCTGACGCAGCTTCTTCACCTCGTTGTTGCTCATGGGTACCTCCACAAACACGTTCGACGCGGGGTACAGCGACGTGCGGTCCCCCGGAGCCCTCGTAGGCCATGTCATGCCAAACGCCTCCTTAAAGAAGGACAGCTTCTCGGGAGCCTGCATTCTAATGGGCTGCTTCACCTCCGGACCAGAGATCCCAAACATCTCAGGCGACAGCCCAGGCACAAGCACCGCCACAAAATGCTTTATGGCTTTGTGGTTCTGCATGCCGTTAGCGCGAAAAAAGTCGCACTAAGATTCTTCTTATACTTACTCGTACACTGCACCACTGTGGCCCAACCCCGTTGCCCAACACATACAGAACTAGATCCCGTAGATCCTAAACAACACAGTTAGTAACTCATCCCTTCGTATACAATCTATCCTATAAGGGGCACGTTCCCAAATCTCCCTGGCTCAGTCACCTTCCACGAAGCAGAACTAAAGCCTTTGTACAATCGTAGAAAAGGTATCTCTGGGGGCACGCCCCCAGGCCCCCTGGGTTCGCTTCGCGGATTTTGAGTACAAAAGCATCTTCCACCAAGCAGAATTAAAGCCTTTGTACAATCGAAGAAAAGGTATTTCTGGGGGCACGCCCCCAGACCCCCTGGGCCCATTTTGGATACAAAAACATCTTCCACCAAGCAGAATTAAAGCCTTTGACCTCCAGGAAAAGGTACTTCTGGGGGCATGCCTCCTGGGGCCCCTTATCTTCCGCGCCACGTGTTCTTGAAAAGAAGAATACCATTAGAGAAATAGTCTTCACGGATTTTGGGTAGAGATTGAATAATGCTTTGTAGAAGATCATCAGACCTATCTCCCGTTGAAAGGAGAGACGTCCGTATACTATCCACTTGTCTAGTCACGTGATCTGTTGACTTGAATCTCAGAAGCGTATACTAAGACTGTTCTGATGGATGTTGGAGACAGAAGCAAGATAAATTATCTCTCCCTTTTCTTCTTCTTCTACTGTTTCCTGTGTTGAAATTGTGGAAGGAGTTGAGCGCTGGTTAGCAGAAGGGGAACTTACTGTGACACCAATTTTCTCTTTGAGCTGAGACGGGTCAACAAGAAAGCGCGGGGCGGCAAGGTGATGCTTTTTCTTAGTATTCGCTTTGCGCTTACGCTTGCTGCCTGAGCTATACCCTTCTGCAGCCCCCTTTTCTGGCTCAGACATCTCAATTAATATAGCTCACTTGGCTCGATACCTGATCCTCCGCGTGTTGTGCAGTCAGGATTACCCTCGCAGCTGGGATAAAAAACTCCGATAGCATATCAGCCGCACAGCCAACACAACTATCGTTATAAACAGTTACTCAACTACTCGCTTAAACATTATGAGTGGTCAATTGACGAGAAGCTATTGTTGCATAGTCAACTAGAGTTAACTTCTTCATAGTGAAAAAAATTGTTTCTGGGGCGCGCCCCAGACCCCCAGGGTCGGCTTCGCCGAGGCATGGGAACCGAAATGTTCTCTCCGAAGCAAAATGACAATTTTTGTTCCTTTACCTGGCATAAGACAAAGCACGTTAAAGGGATATCTATTTGTTCTCTCGCGGATTACTCGAAGGTGCTGCAGGCCCTCCGAGAAAAAAAAAAAAAAGAAAATCATTATTAGACGAAAGCTGAATTCAGGAATGAGACATGTACCAGTTTGGATCTAAGTATAGAAGGTGAGGATTACAGGTCCATCCCCTTGGATCTCCGCAGCTCTGCTAGAGGATCGAATAGAGGATTACTATCCAGCCTTTTCAATACCACGCCCCAAATTCTAAAATTCAACTGCAAAATTTAACAACCATTGGCTCAGGCCCTTTAACCGTAGCTGATCGATATACTAACCTCCTTCCCATTTTGGCTACTCCGATTACGGTTCATTACTTTAGTGCACCTATTTCCACTAGAGAGAACTGACCAGTATTTTGATTAGGACAAACACGGTAAATAGAATTCAAACTGCGTACTAAGCCCAGCTGTCTGCGGCGTGCCCCCCAGAAAACTACTCCTATGTAAGGACTGCAGGGGGCCAGCCCCCTGCATCCCCGTGGCACTGCGTGGCTTTAACGAATAGAAGCAATGTAACACTGCCCATAACCTCGAGCGAAGCGAGCCCAGGGGGTCTGGGGGCGTGCCCCCAGAAAACTACTCCTGTACAAGGATTGCAGGGGGGCCAGCCCCCTGCACCCCCGTGGCTCTGCGAGGCTTCAACGAATAGAAAGAATGCAAAAGCACACGAAATGGAAAGAACAATTAGAAATAATTTTATGTATTGGAACAAGAGTCTGGCTTGGTCTTCGTGACTTATTCCGAGTTCAACGCCAAGTGGGTGCGCCTGGCGACTCTATAATAAACTGATTAAATGTCAGTAGAAAGAATGAACCGCAACGCAGTATCGAGCGAAGCGAGCAGGGGGTCTGGGGGCATGCCCCCAGAAAACCCCTCCTGAGTTTGGTGGCCCCCTGCACCCCCCGAAAAGAAATCCTGGTGCCCAAACATGGTCACGAGTTGCTTCCAAGCCATATAGTTTTCTCCTTTCAAAAAATGGGAAACCAAAAACATTAGCTGTGCGAGACAATAACTCATTGTGATGCAACTACTGTTCTTTTTAAAAAGAGCAAAAAACAATAGCTCTGTGACGCTTGGAAGGTTGTGATTTTCGACACAGTAGCGCTAGTTGACTGAAATTCGCCAAAAAAAAAATCTTTACTTATAGACTCTGTAACCACATAGCGTCCGCCTGAATAGGGTAAATAACACAGCTCTATTTCACTGCATCCTCGCAGAGCCGACAGCGCCACGGGGATTCAGGGGACTGGACCCTGCAATCCCTAACCCAAGTGTTGTTTACTGGGGGCACGCCCCCAGACCCCCTGGGCTCGCTCCGCTCGAGGCTATGGATAATGTTCAATTCTTTCTATCCGTTGAAGTCTCGCAGAGCTAATGTTTTTGGTTCTTTTTTTAAAAAGAACAACGCTAATCACCCGATAGCATCTTGTTGGTGGGGGTCTGGGGGTAGATATGGGCAAGGGTTAAACGTACGGCTGATGTGAAGCGCGTTGTTTTGTGTGCGCGCAAGGTAGAGATGAAGGTGGGAGGACTGAGGATGGGAGAGTGGTGGTGATTATGGACTCGTTTGATTCGCCTTTGGTACGACAGGGGAAGAGTCCGAGTAAGTATAAGCCTCTGTCGCAGGTGGACAAGCTGCGGGTGTGGCGCCATGACGCGTACATGCAGCACCATTATCAGACGGCGGAGCACATTGGCGACAAGGTGCTAGCGATGACTGGTGATTCCAACGACGCATTCTGGCTTGGGCAAGTGCATTTTTCCAGCGGCAGCTACTACCGCGCGAAGCAATTGTTGCAATCGAAGAAGGAGTACAGGGACAGCCTGTCGTGCCGGTATCTGTGCGCGCTCAGTCTGACCAAGATGGGCAAGTGGGATGAGGCCCTCGAGATGATCGGTGAGCGCGGGTCGTCCGGCGAAACGTCCACTGGACACGAGGCCGGCAGCAGCAGCGCAAAGGGCAAGCAGAAGGGCGCGCAGGAGAGTGGCGGTATAAAGCTGGAGGCGTCGATCAGCCACCTGCGGGGGCAGATATACACTGCGCAGAACAACTTTGAGCGGGCAAAGGAGTGCTACCAGGAGGCGGTGCGACTGGATGCGAAATGCTACGAGGCGTTTGACCAGCTGATCCGCAACAACCTGATGGCGCCGCAGGAGGAGTGGAAGTTCCTGATCTCGCTCAACTTCGACAAGTCGTGCGGCGAGAACGCTGAACTGACGCGGGCGCTCTACACGATCCGGCTCGGCAAGTACACGAACCTGCGCGGCTATCTGGAGGCCGAGAGCGTGCTAAAGGACGACTATGGGCTTGGCCAGAACGGCGATGTGCTTCTCAGCCGGGCCGACATGCTGTTTGTGCAGTGCCGGTTCAAGGAGTGCCTGGCGCTGTGCGAACGCATCCTGGAGAACGACACGTTCAAGTTCGCGGCGCTGCCAAACTACCTGGCGTGTCTGCACGAGGTGGGCGGACGCAACAAGCTGTTTCTACTGGCACACGAGATGGCCGACCACCACCCCAACGAACCCGTGTCGTGGCTGGCCGTGGGTGTGTACTACCTCACCATCGGCAAGGTCGCCGAGGCCCGACGCTACTTCAGCAAGGCGTCCATGATGAACCCGTACTTTGGCCAGGCGTGGATCGGCTTTGCCCACACCTTCGCCGTCGAGGGCGAGCACGAGCAGGCCATCTCCGCATATTCCACCGCCGCACGGCTGTTTCCGGGCACCCATCTCCCCATCCTGTTCCTGGGCATGCAGCACCTGCATCTCAACAACCTGGCGCTGGCGGAGGAGTATCTCTGCAGCTCGTACAGCATCTGCAGGACGGATCCGCTGCTGCTCAACGAGATGGGCGTTGTGTACTACCACAAGACGGAGCTCGCAACCGCCGAATCATACTTCCACGAGGCCCTCAAGGCTGCGTCGGGCCTCAACTCCGACCCTCGTGCATGGCTCTCCATCCAGGCAAACCTCGGTCACGTGTATCGCCGCATGGAGAAGCATGACATGTCGCTCTCCTACTTCGAGGAAATTCTCCGCGTGTCGCCCAAAGACGCCAACATCCATTCCGCTATGGGCCTCGTCAACCTCCAGGCCGGCCGGATCCTCAACGCCATCGAGAACTTCCACGAAGCACTCAGCATCACACCCAACGACCCAGTCGCGTCCGACCTACTGAACCGCGCCCTGGAAGAGCACTCCCGGATGGGTGTCCTCAACTACTCGGACGACGACGAGTTTAACATAGACGACGACCCCGACCTCAGTGACATCATCGCTCCCTCAAAGAATACAAATACCCCCACTACCCCAGCTCCCCGAAAACCCCCACAAAAGTTCACTCCAGCCTCTCCCGCTATGTTCTACGATAATGACGACTCTCAGATGGAAATAGAATCTGATTAATACATTAATCAAATATCCCCCTGGTCCCTCTTTGGCTCACTTCGCGTAAATGTTCAAATAATGCCCCAGTCTCCCTCAGCCTCTTAACTCCGAAGTGGTTTTCTGGGGGCACGCCCCCAGACCCCCAGGACTCGCTTCGCACGAGGCTATGGGTAGTGTTCAGTTGTTTCTATTCGTTGAAGCCTCGCAGAGCCACGAGGGTGCAGGGGGCTGGCCCCCTGCCATCATCACATAGGAGTAGTTTTCTGGGGGCACGCCCCCAGACCCCCAGGACTCGCTTCGCTCGAAGCTATGGGTAGTGTTCAGTTGTTTCTATTCGTTGAAGCCTCGCAGAGCCACGGGGGTGCAGGGGGCTGCCCCCCCGCAAACCTAACCCAGTTGTAGTCTTTCTGGGGCACGCCCCCAGACCCCCTGGGCTCGCTTCGCTCGAGGTTCTGGGTAGTGGTTTTATCTTTATTCGTTGAAGCCTCGCAGAGCCACGGGGGTGCAGGGGGCGTGCCCCCTGCAATCCTAACGACATCTACTACTCAGGAATGGTTACGGGGAACACGTTGTTGACCTAACCCTCGCCGAAGCCGACCTTGGGGTTTGGGTTTATGCATTCAAAAAAACAGACCGATTGAATAGTTTATTAGTTTAACCTTGAATAACACTAGGCTCATACCAATTCGGCGGAGGTGTGCCTCATGCAGGTTTTTGTACGTCTGCTAGTTGGTAAGCGTTAGGCACATACCCCAAGAAATAACTGATTCAATAGTTTACCTGGTTCAACTTTGGAACAATACTAGGTTTATACCCCAAATTCGGCGAAGCCGACCCAGGGGGGGTCTGGGGGGCGTGCCCCCAGGTTTTGCATGTTATTAATTAGTTGGGAAGTTAGTAAACAGTGGCAGCAGCACATCACGGCAAATGGAGGGACAGGAGATATGGACGCGGATGTTAAAGAGCGCGTCGAACGTGAACAGTTTAGCACGGGGGACGCTGGTTGTATTAGGTTAGTGGAGAGTGAGGGTGTGATGTGTGAATGTGAGGCTAATGGGAATGGTAGGAACGAACCGAGACACGCATAGATCGCTGATTCAGAGGCTGAGAGCGAACGAGAACATATCGAATGCATTTGGGCTCGGATACACGTTTTTTGATTTCACAGACACCGAGCATGGCGACAAGTTATCCCATTTAGATGTATATACCCTGGATTCGTACGACGACGGGTGTTTGCCGATGCTTCGACCGGTTCTTCAACGGGCCAAAGAGAACATCCTCGTGGCCATTGTGTTGGATTGGGACCATGTGGACGCGTGGGCCGACCAGCTGTGGGCGTGGATGGCGTTTTTGAAGAAGGCGGTAGACTTTGGCTGTGTGGAGGAGCTGCGGCGGCGGATCCAGCAATATGGGTCCGAGGGCTATCGGGATGATGTGGAGTTACCCCTGGAGGAGGGGCAATACGAGTGTCCGCTGGGAGTGGACTTTGTTGCGTGTGCCATTGGATCGGAGCGGGTTGCTGACAGCGCAGGCGAAGACGCCTTGTCGGACGAGACGGTGGACTTTGCCCAGCAGTTCCTGCGGTCGGTGGCCTGGCGCTGCGGTGGGTCGATGCTGTGTGTGCCGTACTCGCTGGACATACCTTTTGACGGCTTCCGGGACATTGTTTCCGAACGGCTCCGCTTGCCGATGCATTCAGACGCCGTCGCACACGCTGAGCCCCGGGTGGTTGAGCCGGACCGAGTCGTCGTTCCTAGCGGATGGGACACGCACGGCAAGATCGCGGCCCTGCGCGAGGAGAGCATGGAAGCCGTGGACGAGCTCACAGCCCAGTGGACGCCAGACAATGATGACGTGGCCACAAGGGCAAGTGAACTGTATCGGTCGCATGTGGATGGGGCTGTACCGGTGGGGGATGAGGCGCCACCTGCGGCGCGCGCGGTGCCGCGAACGGACTTTCAGGAGTTTCTGGCAAAGCAGCACGAGATACAAGAAAAGAAACTGGCAGAGGAGCCGAAAGAGAGCATGGCAAGCTCACAGACGACTGGGATGGGCGATTATAACGTCGGCGGAATACAGGTGGAAAACATGGATGAGGTGCTCCGACGACTTAAGGCACGTGACGTGGCCAATTCGTCGTCAAACAACGCTCCGTCGACGCCCGACCGACGAAGCGACCGCTCAGAATCAACGACACCAAACACCCAGAACGAGGTGCTTGCAAACTTCTTCCAAAACCTCCTTGAACGTCGTAGAAACAGCCCCGGGGCAAATAATAGCCCTGGTTAATGAACTACTGTCTAACTATTAGGTTTATTTGCCGATTTTTTGGCCCGTAAAGACCCTTCTGTGGTACATGACCCGCGCTTCTGTTTTCTGGAAAAGAATAACTCTACTAGACCGAAGTCTGGTGCGCGCGGCAACACGCACCCACACCATCTAAGAGGCTTAGATGAACTGTATCTGGGGGCACGCCCCCAGACCCCCTGGGTCGGCTTCGCCGAATCCTGGGTAAGATTAAGGTAAGATACTGTACAAGTTTTGTTCTTTTCCCGAAAAGAACCAAAAGGGGAAGCTCTGCGAGGCAGCTTAGCTTCGCGACACGTTCAATCATACCCGGGATTCGGCGAAGCCGACCCAGGGGGTCTGGGGGCGTGCCCCCAGATACATTTCATCTAAGCCTCTTAGATGGTAAGCAGCACAAGTTTGTTCTTTTCCGGAAAAGAACCAGAAGGGAATCTCTGCGAGGCAGCCTAGCTTTGCAACACGTTACATCTTACGCAGGATTCGGCGAAGCCGACCCAGGGGGTCTGGGGGCGGACCCCCAGATACATTTCATCTAAGCCTCTTGGATGGTAAGCAGTACAAGTTTTGTTCTTTTCCCGAAAAGAACCAAAAAGGGAAGATCTGCAGCCTAGCTTCGCAACACGTTACATCTTACCCAGGATTCGGCGAAGCCGACCCAGGGTATCTGGGGGCGTGTCCCCAGATACATTTCATCTAAGCCTCTTAGATGGTAAGCAGTACAAGTTTTGACGGAGATCAGCCTCTGCTTATGCTTTCTATGGGGACCCTTGATTAGTCAGCGCTCGGGCGCTTAATACTCCTAATTTTGGGGGCACCCTAAAACTCTCCGAATTAGCCGAGAAATGGATTGCCGATAGTTTCTGCAAAACAGAACTACACTAGGGAAAGAAGGACTTATAACACCGAACGGTTGAATTCTTGGGCGCACATCCCAAAAGAAGCCTTCCGCGAAGCGGTACATCTGCTTCATAGCCTGTTTTCTGGAGGCACGCCCCCAGACCCCCTGGGTCGGCTTCGCCGAGGTTTGGGGTAAAGAAGTCTTCCGATTCGCGGAATAATGCTTTTCGCTTCTTTTCCTGGAAAGAGATACCATTAGATAACTGGTTTTCTGGGAGCACGCCCTAGGCTGAAAGAGCTCAACCTCCTTGGGTCGGGTCTAGTTTCGATCAACGAAAGTTCTATCAATCAGAACTCACGCTCCATGCTCCTTTTTCCATCATTACATTAGTTTTATACTCAAACCTTTGCCAGAAGGGAGCTGCTGGGTCAGATACATGACAATACATTTATTGATCAGCAAAACTCTGACAAGCAAACTCTGCTTTTACATCCCTTTTGGATAATCCCATTTGCTGCATACTCAAATCTCCCCGAAGCAGAGAAACGGGGGTGATGATGGTAGGGGCGTGCCCCAGGGATATGATGATTCATCTATTCATCTACGAACCTTCTGCGAAGCAGAACTACGCTTTTTGCTTCTTTTTCTGAAAAAAGAAGAATATTTCTCTATTAGACGTATACCCAAAGCTCAGCCATGGGGGTTTGGGGCGTACCCCAAGAACATGATAATTCATTTATTTTTTGAGATGTGAAAACGATTGAAGAGCGTGTGGTTTTTATTTGAAGTATATGCAGCATGGACAGCGGATGAGTTGGATTTTAGTTGGGCAGTTAGTGTTGGCTTAGAACTTCGGATTGTTTCTAGACACATGGTTAGCTTTCTAAATGAATGAGGCCATTTTGGACTTACTTTCTTGTGTTATTTCGCGAAGGGCCGTTTGATGACTCACCTTGAAAGCTTGGTGGTTAGTGTGATGGACATTGGACACGTTCAGGTTTGGAGGCTGTTTGAAAACGCGAAAAGAAAGGTTTTTACGCGAGTAGGGCTTTTTCTGGTTGTGTCTTGCAGCTCGATAATTTAGCTTTGATCCAGAGGAAGACCTTCTAGGTCTGGTCTCTCTAGCCTCTTTTTTAACCATAATACATCGTTGAACGTGCCCATTTCCGTGTTCATCCATTTATAAGTCCCCCATAGATCCCTCTAAAAATAAAATTGGCTGCATGGTGCCATGACGCAAGCCTGAGACACCCATCCTGTGAGATCCTGAGATCTGCAAGATGACCTTGCTCAACTTCCCAATGGGGCAACCCCGTAAAGCAACAAACATTTAAACCGAGAATAATTACATTAGCTACGTCTATTAAGGCTTTTGAATGTTGTTCTTTAATAAATTCAGCGAGAGGAAGGGCACGACCACCTGGATTTCGGTGGGGAAGTCGGGCCATTTGCGGCAGGCAATATGGGAAGCAATACGAGAAGCAGAAGCCCTCTCTGTTTACTCTTTTCCCACTCTGTCACACTAAAAGAGCAAGTTTTGGCTTGTCAATCAGCGACCATTCAGCCGCTACATGTCTGAATCAATATGCATAGTAGCAAAAAAGGTTGTACGTGACGTATCCCGCATGATATGCGGCGCCGACGTGTGTACACATATTTCTCATTGAAAAACCAATGGCCGTCATATATCGATCGTTAATTAAAACAGGGATAGTTGAGTGAGCTGGTATCGTTAATTTCTCTTCTTTCTCCGGAAAAAGAAGCAAAAAGCGCAGTTCTGCTTTGCAGAAGGGTAGTTTACCCGAACCTCGGCGAGCAAACCTTCTCCTAGGAAGCTGGGGGCTTATCTCCAAATAGTAAGTCATTGAGTATAACTCCTATTTTTCCAGAAAAAAAAAAGAACAAAAAAGCATAATTCTTCTTTCCAGAATTTATTGAAGAAACTTGCGGCCAACCCAGGGTTTGATTTACCCTCAAAGAACGAATCATCGTCTAAGATGATTCTCTTTTCCGGAAAGAGAAGCAAAGAACGTAGGGTTGGGTTCCCAAAACTCATCGAATCTGACCTAGGGGGATTGCGGGCTGACTTGCCCAAGAAATCAGTCGTTGGGTGGTGAAGCTTTTCAGAGAGATTGAGCAAGTCAATATTTCTGGGGGCGTGCCCCCAGACCCCCTGGGCTCGCTTCGCTCGAAGCTATGGGAAATGGCTTATTTTTATATTCGTTGGAGTGTCGCAGAGCCACGGGGGTGCAGGGGGCTGGCCCCCTGCAAAGAGTATCCGTAAATCTATAGTTCCCATGTTCAAAAGAATATTAAAAGGTTGGAAAACTTACATTGTAAGTGGTTTGCGGAGATCGAGAGTGCACTTTGGTCGATCGATCGATCTACCATAGTTCACGTAGCAAAATTAAAGTTACGAGCAACTAGGTAGAGGGGTTCTATGGGATTCTATACGGGACATGTATTGAAGCTGTGTTTCAGAACTTGAACACAAAAGGTATATCACAGCAGCATGTACGAAGGCAATCATATCATATTTACTAATGTTGTATCCGGATTTGTTAATTAATTACAAGCGAGATGTTGGAACCTAATTGTCATGTAGCTCGCTAGACCGCTAGAGCTACTTGGTCACAGAATGTATTAGAACTGATCGCCTCTAGCTAAATAAAAATACGTAGTTTGCACTACTGCGTGTGAATCACACGGTTTGGCAATGTAGCGGTGATGTCGAGTGGCGATGCAATGCTGGCCGCCACATTTTAACCACCTCGCTACAATACCCCGCGAACAGGAAAGCAGCTTCCTGCACCACTGAGACAATAATCGAGGCTAGAGCTGTCTTTATTTTTAAGAACGAAGGAAAAGGCATGATTCTGCTAGAAGATACATGCATCTGGGTCGATCTGCATCATACAAGCTAGCCTTCGAAATCCGCCAAGGGGAACTAATCACGGGGAAACGCTTATAGCTCGAGCGCTAAAATCTTATATAATATCTTCCGCGAAGCGGAACCACAGGGGTCTGGGGGCGTGCGCAGAAGACGATTGGCGACCCCCACCTCAGCAAAGCCGACTCATGCAGGGGTTTGGACGCTTGCCCCCCAAAAGCTGGGTTTCCTACTGAAAAGTTATTAAATAGTTCTTCTTTTTCTAGAAAAAGAAGCAAAAGCGTGGTTCGTTCCGCTTCGCAGAGTTCGCGTAGTTCGAGTTCGGCGAAGCAGACTAAGGGATGGAACTTTCCCTCAGGCAAGTAGCCAACGCCTACAAGCAACGTACCAGCTAGTCCAAAAAGGATCCAGATGGCCAGGCTATAGGCGAAAATCCCTGGCTTCAGAATTTACGGTAAAGAAAGAGTCATTTGGCGGTTACAGGGATCGGCCAACATTTTCCGTGACGGAAAAGCCGCGCTAATCCCGCATTTTTATGCGCTGCTGACTCATCGCAAAATTTGTTTGTCTATATAAGAGCGGTAGTCCCAGCGGTTGAGTTCCGACTCCAACAACCATTTCTGAAGCTTGTGGTCAAAGAAGGTTTTTCACATTTTTTTGACCATGTTGGACAGTTTTGAGGATAATCAACTTCAAACTTGTTTGGAGCAGCACCAGCTTTGCTCCACGCTGATTACCGAAAATGAGTGGTTCTTTTAATGATAGAAACTCACCGTCCATCGACTGCTTTGATCTACTCAACAGCAGTCCAGATATTTTGACGGGAGAAGAACTCAGCAGTCGCTGTAGTAACAGTCCTGAGGATGGGTCGTCGTCTTCTTATGGCAAGAGCCTAGACACGTCTTCATCCAATGGTGATGAGGTCGTTGGCTTGCCGCCAGGATACGTAAGTCGTGAAAGACGGTCTGCTATTGTTCTTCGCCAAAAAACGGCTGCCAAGAGTAAGATCGACCAGACCGACTGGGCGCCTATTGTGGTTAAGGATCCAACTGACCGTAAAGCCCTTCGACGAGCCCGTAACACCGAGTCTGCCCGTCGCTCCCGCGCAAAGAAGAACGAGAGGATCGAAATGTTGCAGCAATTGGTCCACGACCTTCAGGCTCGTAATAAGGAGCTTGAGATCGAAAACTCAATTTTAAAACAATTTGTACCTTCGAATATCTAGTTCAATCTTATTAACCTAAAACATACCATCTCCACAATCCTTTGCATATTTTTTTCCAGAGTAAGAGCAAAAGCGTGAGTTCTACTCCGCAGAAGACTATAAGAACCCGGTATCTGTATTACTGCCATCTTCCAGAAAGAAGAAAAACGCGTTTGTCCTGCTTCGCAGAAGGCTACGGATAGAGCGATCTGGGTCGTGGAGTGCCCTCTGGAATAGGTGTACAGTGTGGGGCGTTCTTCTTTTCCAGAAGAAAAGCAAAAGCGTGTTGTTCTGCTTCGCAGAAGACTGGGGACTGGACCCGAATTCTCGGCGAAGCGTCCACATAAAGTAGCAGCACTATTTTACAAACCCGTATATCAAGAAAGGATGAGTGAGAGTTATTCTTTTCCAGCAATGCTTCCGGTACAGTGAAGACAATAGAGACTCATCACCCGGCAAAGCTGTCCCGTGGGTTTTGGAGCCTGCCCTAAAAAATACTCTCGTCTTTGACTCTCCGCTTCTCCAAACCGCATATTTGATAGACTGCCTCGCTGACTTCATCAGCCGCACACACCCCTCTTAAAGGCCCCGGCTTATTGCCGAGGCTTTCGTAACTAACAGGTCTATACTAACTAGCTACTAGATGGATGGTTTCTGGGCACGCCCCAGACCCCCTGGGTCCGCTTCGCCGATGCTTGAGTGAGTGAAATCTTGTGCGAAGCAGAACTATGCTTTGCTTCGTTTCTGGAAAAGAAGAAAGCATCGAATACTCTGTTTCTGGGGCCAGCCCTAGTACCCGCGGCTCCGCTTCGCGGAGAGTTTAGGTATTAGACTTAGCTCTTTTGCAAAAAGAAGCAAAGCGCAACTGCTGTTTCACAGGAGGCTACAGGGTCCCGAATCCTCTGCGAAGCCGACCCCGGGGGTCTGGGGGCGTGCCCTCAGAAAACGACTGTGGTGTTCCTGCTGGAAAAAGAAATAAAGAGTTAATTCTACTTTGCACAAGACTATACATAGAAAGTAGAAGCCTCGGCGGAGTCAGCCCCGGGGTTCGGGGACGTACCTCAAAAGTTGAGTTATATGAACCCGACTGATGGTGACAATTGTTTAACTTCCCGAACGGGGTGTATGCATATAATTGTGGTTTTGCGCGGCGCTATATGAGGCATAAGATATATAAATATTAGGGGATGCGCAAATTAAATGATGCCACAGTTTTTTTTTGCAGCAAGGATTGTTTCGGCGACGATGGTGTTTGAACAGCTCCCGTTGGAGCTTGCAATGATAGTCTTTGACGCGTTAGACCACACAAAGATACTGGACATGCGGCTTTTAAGTCGCGGTGTGGCGAATCTAACAGATGGTTATATTGGCGAGTTCAGTTCGAAGCTGGATATCACAGGAACGGGTGTCGATCTGACTGTAGAGTACACTCGCGGAAAAACGGGAAAGAACAGAAAACGAGCTCTTATCCAGAGACGCCGAGTTCTGTTTGTAAACCTGAAGAATGCCACCGTCAACGGACTTGGTTTCTGGCTCAAGCAGCTGAAGAAGATTGTGTTTGCTGCAATGGACTCTCATTTGTGGGCGAACGATCTGAATACTGTCATCGTCGCCCTGGAATCGGTTGAAGTCCAGCACCAAGTTAATATGGAAATTGAACGCACAATGTGGTTGGGGTCTTCTGAATTCGGCGTTGCTATGGAGCACCTCAAGAAAAGTACGCTGAACCTCGCTATCGAAGCTACCATGATTGCAAAGCATTCGTTTGAAACCCAGCGCGCCAGAAATGCCACCCTCATGCCCTTGAGCAAAATGACCAACATCCACATGAAGATCCCAGGGGGACGCATGGTATCCGACCGACTAGTGTTTGAAGATGGTCATAATGTGAATCTTTTTAAGATCTCGAGCTGTGGAGAAACCCGTCCCTCTCTCTGGAACGTTGGATCCATGGCCGACCTCTTTTCCAACTGCAACAATGTTAGACACGTGACCTTACACGATCTGACCATCACCATCCATATTCCTCTATTTTCGGCCGATTGGAGTCTTTCCAGGGTTGAAAACCTATCCCTCACCAACTGCACGCTTAAACTAAGCAACAGGACCCGTAGAAAGGGCAGCAACGAGAAGAGGGGCACGCTCAAACAGGCCCGTTGCTTTGCAAGTGTGCTTGAGGCGCCTGGGTTCAACACAATACCCATAGCCTCGGCCACCTTCATCAGGGATGACCAAAGGAGCCAATTGGTGCTTGACAAACTCAACCTTCAGTGTGGTAGCAAATTAACCACCGCTATCGTAACACGCGACGCCTTCAAATCGTCCTCCGTCCGCCACCTCACACTTGACATTGGCCTCAACATGAACGTCCTGCTTGGGTTCACCAGACTCAAGAACCTCCAATACCTACTGATCACTCCACCCGCAACCAGAATGAACTCCCAGGAACGACAGGTCATCGAAAGCAACATCAATCGGCTTTTCTCCGACTTGGATAAAAATTGCCCAAATTTCGTACAAGCTTCCATTCAAGGATCCCAGCTCCAAAAGTCGTTCACAAGATCCTCCATTGCTCAATAAAAAACCAACACCCTCGTTTATTTCTAATTGCTAATCTAATTCACCAATAGTCCTTTATCGTTCGTTACTCTGAGCTCGACCCTTGCAATACTGATCGAGAACTCTTCTCGGGAGTGCCACCATACACCCAGGGTTGGCTCAGCCGAGGTTTGGGGTCAGTAATCAAATACTTCTATTCGTAGAAGCCTCGCTGAGACACGGGGTCGCAGCAGAGACGCCCCTTACAAATCCTAACTCAGAACGGTTAGCCCCGACTTCTGGATCGTTGAGTTTTGACAGTGTCTAATTTCTTCTATTCGTACAGGCCTCACAGGCGTGCTCCTGGTCCTAACCCACAATGTAATTTTCCGAAGGCACTTTCCCAGATCCTCTGCTCTCTTCGTTCAATGCTACTGGTAGTGCTCAATACTTTCGATTAGTTCGCAGAGCTCGTCACCAAAAATCCTAACTTAGAACTGTTCGACTGACTGGGGCTGTCGTATTAAAAGGTGAGTTGTTCAATTTGGTTACCATTCCATGTAAGAGGGGATCCAATATTCTCTTACAGCCGCTTGATCGTCGATCCAGAGAAGGCCTTCGGCGACCATGTCGTTTAGGACTGTTTCGGCACGGAGGTTTGTCCATCCCATGTTATCGCGAAGGATTGGAATGGACACATACCCGAGGGCCTGACAGGCCTCCAGGATCATCGCTTGGTCATTGCTGAGTTCAGAAGGGACACTGCGGATCATCTTTGTATGCGAATTGGCAAGTTCAACTAGCCCAAATCCTTTCCCTAGCCCGCTAATTGCGTTCACTGCTCGTTCAATATCATCGTCAGTGACTTCGACTGGTCGCAGTTGTGAAGGGTCCGCCAGACGCGTTTTTACTTCCGCCACAGAAATCAGCCCACCGTTCTCATCACGCGTTAGACGACAGATTTCAATGATCTTGACTGCAAGCTCAAAGTAGAAGTCATTTACATCCTTCCCCAACAGAGACGCCCACAGGGAACCTCCTTTATTGGAGGCAGACGACGCAAGCGGGTCAACACCAATTGCAGTACACATTTTGGCGAATTCACTTCGAAACGTCGGATTTGTTCGAATTTCGGCAGCATGCTCTACAGCAAAGTAATTCAATGCCGATTGGAAAACAGATAGTTGCGTATTCAACTCCTCCACCTGGTTCTGCTGTATCGAAGCACTAAGGTCCTCAAACGCAGCCCGCTTGTCCTCAAACGCCGCCAACCCAACCTTCTTCATACCGCCTGACAATAAAACTGAACTCTCGAAATAAACAGGCAACAAACCTTAATCTTCTATCGTTCGAAAATATAGGGACGCAAATCTGTTAAATCAAGCGCTGACACTTACATATGGCCGCCGGCGCAACCTTCCGGTCCCACTTTATCGCCTTTAGTACTGCGGCCCCGATACGGTTATAATTGATCTAGACATAAACCATTTTCATTCCAATATTCCAATATTTAGCTGTTACATATACTCTTTTCCAGTAAAAGAAGCAAAAAGAGTAGTTCTACTTGAAAGGGGTTGGCGGAAACCTCGGCGAAGAAGATAACTGCTTAGCGAAGTTTTCTGGGGGCACGCCCCCAGACCCCCCCCCTGGGTCGGCTTCGCTTGGGAGCGTGCTTCCAAGAAGACAGTATAACGTATAGCAGTGGTACCTATTTATATAGAATGATCAAACCTGGGAGTGAAGTGATGAGGTTAATTATTAGTTAGTCATAGTGACGAAGAATTTGGTGGAGATATTTAAAAGGCTTGATCGGGGATGGGACCGATAACGAAAAATATTTCAGGTTAATTACTAATACATGGGGGCTAATCAGAGTAGCCAGGCGGCTCCAACGGAGTCGTTGTATGACATTTTAGGAGTTGATAGAAATGCGACGGAGATAGAGCTCAAGAAGGCGTATAAAAAGAAGGCATTGCTTCTTCATCCGGACCGGAATTTCAATAAGGAAGAAGAGGCTACCACTCAGTTTACCAAGGTTCAAGCGGCATACGACGTTTTGTCCAACCCTCAGGAGCGTGCTTGGTATGATTCACATGGAACGACAGATGGGAGTGCTGGAGAGCAGGAGTTTGGTGGCAAGGTGACGTCTACTGATGAGCTCAAAAAGTATTTTGAGCCGGCATGGTGGCAGCGCCTTGATGATCCTGCAGAGTTCTACGAGCTGGTCAATCAGCTCTTTAACCAGCTTAGACAGGAGGAGGAAGAGGCTGCATTGGACAATGGCGAAGAGGCGCCAATTTTGCCTTCGTTTGGAAATTCCGATTCACAGTGGAACAGGGATATCAAGCCCTTCTACGATACCTGGTCTTCGTTTTCGTCCATCAAATCATTTGCTTGGGAGGACGTGTATCGCGCATGGGATACGCCTGATAGGCGGACTCGCCGAGCAGCAGAACAGCGTAACAAGAAGATTCGGGAGGCTGCCAAAAAGGAGTTTAACAAGACCGTCCGGGAGCTGGTGACGGTTGTTCGACAGAAAGACCCAAGAGTAAAGGAGCATAACAAACAGAAAAAGAAGGCTCCGAGCCAGCAGGCGGCTAAAGAGCAGGCCAAACGAGATAGAGAGGCCAATGCTGCCAGAAGACAGACATATCAGCAACAGGAGTGGGAGAAGGTGAATGAGGACGAGTTTAAGGAGGCTATTGGCGAAGGTCAAGAAGAGGACGAAGAGGTGGTAGTAGACATATTTGAATGCATTGTTTGTGATAAGGTGTTCAAAACCAAGAAGCAGCTCTCAACTCACGAGGCCAGCAAAAAGCACAAGAAGGCTCTGGCCCAATTGAAGCGCGAGATGCGAAAGGAGGGTATCGACTTGGGCATCGACGAAGCTCAAAATGACAGCGATCTCGATGAAAGTGATGTGGAATACGACGATGTCGATAAGAATGTCGAATCTAGAATCAAGCAGGAGAAAGATCGTCGTGAGCAGCAACATCACGAAGAACAGCTACCACAAGAGCCTTCCAGTAACAGACAGACCCCAGATCCATCTGAACAAAATGGTGACAACAAGGAAAAGTCCAAACAGGAGGACGAGGACGGCGAAAACGAGGAGGAGGAAGAGGACGACGGAGAAAGTAACGTAAAGACCGAGCCGACGCTTGAAGAGCTGCTGGCCGAGTTAGAAGGCACACGCATTAGCGGCAACGTATCACCAGAACCAGAAGTGAAAGTTAAGGGCAAGGCTAAACAACGCCGACAAAAGCGTCAAAAAGCCACTAACGAATTCGCCAACAAATGCTCCGTCTGCCAAACGGAATTCTCGAGCAGAAACAAACTCTTCCAACACGTCAAGCAATCCGGTCACGCCGCACCGGTTCCAAGGAAGCGTTAACTTGCATAGTTATAAAATACTAATCCCCTTAATTTTACATAACGTACCTTTTCTGGGGCAACTCATTTCCCAAGGGCCCAGACATTCAGGGCCGGCTTCGCTGAGTATTGGGTCTTTACATAATCAATCTAGCTTTTCTGAGGGGTTTCCCGCCTCCTCCTGTAAATGAGAGTCTTGCGAAACGAATTGAAACAGAATACAGTACCCATAGCCTCGAGCGAAGCGAGCTCAGGGGGTCTGGGGGCGTGCCCCAGAAAACATATATCTGGGTTAGGTTTGCTGGGGGCACAATTTTGCTGTCCTTCCTTATTATATTATCGCTATATATATATAGGTCCCGATTATGGAGTACATAACAATTAAGCCGCACTAGTACAGATACCATCACCGATTAAGTGAATATTTTGCATGAGAAAATACTTGTATCGTTCTTCCTTGGTACACGGGACATCCAACAATATTTATCGAATATTATCATCGATGACTTGTTGTGGCGTTAACGTTTGTGTGGCTCTGCTTGTGGCTTCACCGACATTTTGGGAAACTAACTAGGATTCTGAGAATCACAATTCTGCTTCCTTTGCAGGAAAGAACACTACCTCTGTAAGAGTTTGCTGCTGTGGCATTTACGTGGCACTGCACGTGCTGAAAACCGATTTCGAGTGGAGCTTTGCTCCAAAGAAAGAAAGGGGTACCAATAAACAGTATCGTGACGTCATTACGTGAGGATATTTAACTATAATCGCCTGTATTAAAGAGGCCGATGTCTGTTTCGGCTTTTTGATCGCCGTTTAGGACTTTTGAGACTGCGTGAGCTGCACGTTGGCCCATTTCCTTGTGTCTCTGATTCTGCGCACGGATGACTTCGAGATATTCGAGGTATGACTGTTCAACACCAGTGATGTAGTTACCGGTGAAAACGCCGACTTCGAAGTTCTTGACATCCGGAATGGTCGACGAGCTGCAGGCCTCGATGAGGTCGTCTAGACTTTGGTAGATGACGCCGTCGGCGCCAATGGCCTTTGCAATAGAGTCGTCGTCTCGTTCATATGCCACAAGGGCCTTGGTATCTGCCAGATCAATACCGTAGATATGGTTATATCGGATTGCTGGTGCACAGGACGCAAAGTAAACGCTCTTTGCACCGGCCTCCTTGGCCATTTGAACAATCTCCTTCGAAGTAGTTCCTCGGACGATTGAGTCGTCAACGAGAAGCACATTGCGTCCCTTGAATTCTTGCGACATGGCGTTTAGCTTTCGTCGCACGCTGTTCTTACGCTCCTTTTGATTTGGCATGATGAACGTTCGTCCAACATAGATGTTCTTGACGAACCCTTCGCGGTAGTTCATGCCCAAGCTGACAGCGGCCTCTAGAGCAGAATGGCGCGAGGTGTCTGGAACGGGAATAACCACGTCAATTTCCTTCTTGACGTTTTCTATGCCCCCGAATCGTTTCACAACGTTCTGGGCTAGCTTCTGGCCCATAGCCAATCGGGATCGGTAGACCGAAATGCCGTCAATCAACGAATCTGGCCTTGCAAAGTAGACAAATTCAAAAATGTCGGGACAATACGCCTGTCGGGGAACAACCTGTCTAATGGTTGGCTCCATGGATGATTTTGGAATGATCACAGCCTCACCAGGCTTAATATCAAACCAGTCAGTGAAGCCCATACCCTCTAGTGCAATGCTTTCACTTGCAAGCATGTAATCCTTTGAGCCATCCGCTCGATGTCGGGTTCCCAACACAAGTGGTCTGATTCCATGTGGATCTCTAAACGCAAATATACCGTACCCTGCAATCATACCAGTACAGGCATATGCACCTCTAACCTGGTTCATGGTCCCTGCTAGCGCGTTGAAAATATCCTCCTTGTTGACACGGACCTTATCAGTCTTCTGCAACTCACTCGCAAACACATTTAACAGAATCTCTGAATCAGAATCGGTGTTGATGTGTCGGTGGACCTCAGCATCAAGATATTGCTTCAAGTCCGGTGAGTTGACCAAATTGCCGTTATGGGACATCACAAGTCCATATGGCGAGTTTACGTAGAACGGTTGGGCCTCAGAATTGGCAGATCCGCCGGCAGTGGGATATCTGAGATGCGCAATGCCCATGTTACCAAACAAGCCGTTCATGCGTTTTTGGGTAAAAACATCCCGGGCCATTCCGTTACCTTTGCATTGAAAGAGCCGACCTCTCGAAGCACAGGTAACAATTCCTGCTGCATCCTGCCCCCGATGCTGCAAGTAGTGAACACCTTCAAGAAGCTCAGCACTGGCGATGGCTTCGGCATCGGCCAATAGGAGACCTAAAATTCCGCACCTGTTATCACCAAGTTAGTAAACCTTCAAATCACCAACAAAGGAAACCATGAACCCTCAGGGGAAAGATGAAAAAAAAGACTCATTCACGACGTGATCAGTAGTCTAACGTCTAATATAAAAGTGTTCATCATCAGGCCCATGCATCGTTGCCTCAGCAATATAATTAATACTCACATTCAACCGAAAGCGTTGTTCTTAAAGGGTTAAAAAGAAGAAAAAGAGAAAAAAAAGTTTTGTGGTGGGCCATTTATACCGGCCCCGAGATCTGGCATCCGAAAAATTTCACCTTCCTAATCCAGTAACCGCGCCGGATTTCCTAGTCCGATGAAAGAGAATGCCTAAATACCAAGAAAACGCACCTCATTCATCATCACTAATCCATAAACCTTATACACTTTCTTTTGGCTTTATTTCTTCAAAATCCCACCCTTTTCCGAGCTTCCGATGCATTCATACATGTTCCGTCGGTTTCCCCGCGGGTTACCCAGTCCCAATTTTACCCTCCACTCAGTATTCCTCCGTCTACTTACTTCACTAGCCGATTGCCAGATGAGGACTTAACCGACCCGTTTTGGTGGCTTCTGGGACTCGCCCCCAGACCCTGGGCCGGCCCCGTCGAATTCTGGGTAAAGAAGAACAATGCTTCTCGTTATAATGAATATCTTCTTGGGAAACGCCCAAACCTCTTCTGCGAAGCAGAATTACCCTTTTTTGCTTCTTTTACTGGGCAACTACTCAATCGACCGGATTACTTGACTATCTAATTGCGTTTTGGAGGCACCCCGCCAACACCCGGGCTCACATTTGCCGAACTGGGTCACCAAACCTTTTCTGAGAAGTTTTTTTCTTCGATATCTGGAAAAGAATAATACTAACGATCAATTGTTTGATAGAGTACTCTAATAGTTGGTGGTAGATTTTTGAGGCACACCCCATGTAACCCCTCCCCAAGCGCCAGCTGCGAAGAATTCTGGGCCATCTAGAAGGAATTTATCGTTTGTTGAATATGTACACAATAATTGGCCTTGGCAGAGGGCTAGCCTCTTGCACCCCCAGGGCTCTGCGAAGCTTCAACGAATAGAAAGAAAAAATCCATTACCCAAAACTCCGAGCGAAGTGATCCGAGAGTGTCTGGGGGCGTGCCCCCCAGGAAAACTCACACTTCCGAGTTAATTAGAATCGAATGGAATTTAAGTTGAACTCTGTTGTTAGTATAGTTTGTTGGACACGCCAAATCAATAATTTGACTCAATAGTGTAGTCGTGCAGTGTTCTTGCATGTACCAATTATGGAATCCAAAGAAAAGCAATGCACCATACCTACAAGGCAACGTGTCTCATAACATCTTTTGGTTTAAGTATAATGTCAGCTTAGTTTCTTGACACTTACAGTTCAAAATAATCAGTGGAAGTGGACCGAACTCCATATCTTTGCGAAGAGACCTCAGGGGATTGGCGGGGTGGCCCTAAGCTAAATACTCGTTTTTCTTCACTTAAGAACAATTCTGGACCCAGTTATCCAGGTTCATGTTTTTTATAAGTGTTGAAAAGTTATGTGAATGGTAGAATTCACAAGCCTTTTTCTTCTGGGCATCAGATACTGGGTCATTGTTATTCGTATCGTCACCTTTGGGGTATTCAATGTGGAACACGGGTTTGCCTTTGTCAGTAAATTGTCTATAGACGTCACATTCGTCTTCCTGGACGCATTGCTCGTTGACACTCCATTGCATCTGGCCAATTACTGAGGATATGATGTCGCCGGCGTTTTTGAGTCCAATCGAGAGATTCCTTAAATGAGCCTCTGTCGCAAGAAAGTTCACGTAGTCAACTGAGTCGTTTTTTGACAATCCTAGTCCGTTTTTGTTGTCATAACCATCGACATTGTCCGGATCAACTCCATCACAGCCCTTGTCCTTTGCGACATCTAGACGTTTTTTCATGATATTCCGGACGTTCTTAGAAGAAATTTGGAGCCACCTTTCACCTTCCCATCCATCTAGTGGGTCGCCGAGGTCACTGTCCTCGAAAGATCCTGCATCATCGCGCCATTCTTCATAACTCCCCGCAGAAAAGTAACAAATCACCCTTTTTCCATAGTTCTGCAGATCAGAGATGATCTGCTTATCATTGTCAAACACATCAATGTCAAATACATCAACATCAGGGGATGTATCGTTCAACGGATACAGCAGCTCTATTTGCCACTTTGTTCCAAGCTTTGGTTGCCAGAAATTTCCGCTCACACTATTACCAACGTTAGGAAGATTGAGTGACTCACCGTCATCCTCACCTTTCCTAAGACCCAAGCCCAGACCGACCCCCAGACCCACTCCAACAATAATCACAAAAAGCGCACACCCTCCAACTATCAACCACCTCTTGGTAAACCACCCAGAACCATAGAGAATTTTCCCCATAGTGTATAGATGTCCTTACCGCGAATATACAAAGGACTAAAAATTATACATCAAGTGGGTCCCTTGACTCAGATTCAGCCGCACCTGTCCCAACGGTCGTTTCACCTTAGCAGACAGGTCTAGCATAAAGGGACACGCATCCACCTACCTGAGTCGGCTTCATGGAGTTATGGAGATATGGGTATGAGGAAGCCACTGCAGAGAGCAGAGCTTGGACTCGCTTTTTTCTTCTTTTTTAAAAAAGAACAAAACCTATCAACAATTAGAAGCCTCGCAGAGTTAATGTTTTTGGTTCTTTTTTTAAAAAGAACAAAACGAGACTGCGAAGAGCAGAGCTTGGACTCGACTTGTTTGTAAAGATGTTTCAAATCAAGCTACGAACTCTGTGGCTAATGTATGATGTTATGGTTTTGCATAGAAAACATTTCCATTCCCCTTTCTCTGCGAAGCGGATCCTGGGTGTCTGGTAGCACGCTCTAGAAATCAATTGATCCTGAGACTCAGATGCCTCCTGTGAAACAAAACAGTTCTTTTGCTTTTCTTGTCTAGGAAAAAGAACACGAACTAGTCGGTTGTGTTTTTAGTGCACGTCCCCAGACCTCCAAGCTCGGCTGAGGTCTGGGTATAAAATCTTGTCGTCGGCAGGACAACCTTTTCGCTTCTTGTTCTGCTTCACAGATGTCAAGGTCTAATAAAGTTTTTGTTGAAAAAGAGTTACATTACTAATATTCGTCCCGGACTCAACAAGCTACATGGATAGTTAGAAAGACAAAGCGGAGCTACTGCAACACTTTGCTTAGTAGAAAAAGAACTTCATTCGACGATTTGCTTCCAAGGACGGACGTACGTACACATGTTTTATCTTTTTGCGAGCCCCAAAGACGTCGAAAAATACATATCTACTATTGGTGCCGCGCATAACCTTAGTGCGGGTTGTGGCTGAAACAGGTCAAGTCTAGGCAAACTACGGTGATCAATTCCTGCTTTGTCATTTATTCCATTCACCCAGAAACGCTTGTGGATTAGGATTTGAAAGGAGCCTGGCCCCTGTACTCCGTGGCTCTGCAAGACCTCAACGAATAGGTCAGTTATCACCATACCGAAGCGAGCCCTGGGGTCTAGGAGCTCGCCCGAGAAAGAAGCTTATTTGTGAGCGAATTCTTATTCGTCAGGCCTTGCAGTAACGTTACCCGCGGCTGTGTTGTTAGACAACTGCACGGCTGATCACCATTTTAAAAGTTCTGCATGCAGTAAAACAGGGATTGATTCAAGAATGACCCAATTCATTCCTGTAAAAATAGGTAACATTTTTCGTTTTATCCACAGCCGTATAGTGCCAAAGAATATTATGTAGCTCACTTTTCGATGACTGTTCTTGTTTATTTCTTAGGTCCAGCAGTAACGTTACCCGCGGCTGTGTTATTAGTCAACTGCACGGCTGATCGGCATTTAAAAAGTTTTGCATGCACCAAAAAACAGGGATTCAAGAATGGGCCAATTCATTCCTGCAAAAACAGGTAACAGTTTTCATTTTCTCCACATTCATATAGTGCCAGAGAATATTATGTAGGTCGTTTTTCGATGACTGCTCTTGTTTATTTCTTGTCATTTTTAGCTCACAAAAATAACCGATGAGATCTCAGATCGGCGTGCGGCGCGGTCCAACTGAAACATGACCAGTAGGCACCAGTGCTTTGTCAAGCCATACACAGCCAATTGCTGCTCTCTTCCCGGAAAAATACTCCTGCTTGCAAACAAATTACACACCGGTAGTCCACGGAGCGTACGCCCGGGGTTTGGGGATTTACCCCGGAAGAAAGTAACCAGCTTAATATGCACGTCACGGCCAGCCACTTGGTCATTTCTCACTCAAAAAGGCATGTGAGGGCGCCGATCGTACAGGTTCAGGGACAAGGGGACGGCTATATAAAAGAGGCAAAGCAAAGCAAGCAAACCAATTTATCATACAGAGAACATGCAGAAGCAACAGGAGGGTGGAATTGTGGACCAGGCACCTCAGGCGTATGGCCAGCCTCAGTACAATCCACCGCCGCAGATGCAGCAACCTCAACAACCACAACCTAACTACGGTTCCCATCCTGGGATCCAGCAGCAGCAGCCTGTGCCTCAAGAGCAACCAATCTATGGAGAGAAACACCAACATCATCTGCCACCACCTACTGACCACGACCACAATGATCGGGAGTTTGATGCTGGCCTGTGCAGCTGCTGCGGCGACATGGGCTCATGCTGCCTCACCTGCTGGTGCCCCTGTCTCACCTTCGGACGCTCATCAAGATACCTTGACCTTGAGCGAAACGAGCCTCTTCCAGACAAACACGCCGGAAGCACATTGTGCAATGCACCAGCCACAATCTACTGCCTACTGGGCGTGTTCAGCTTCAGCATCGGTATCTGCGTCTGGTCCACAATCCGCCGTATCAGAATCCGTGAGAAATACGGTATCGAAGGCAACGGCTGCACAGACTGCCTTAAACACTTCTGCTGCCACTGCTGCGCCCTCGTACAGGAAGACCGAACAACCCAACAGAGGGAAACCCGGCTCAGACAATTCGATCAATCTCAAGCCCAACACATGCTGGCCTAATATATTAATCCATCACCTTACAACCCTCAATTGTTTTTGAAGGCACGTGCTCAAACTCCCAGAGTCGATGAGCACGGTTGATTTCTGGAGGCACGCCCCCAGACCCCCAGGGTCGGCTTCGCCGAGTTTTGGGTTAATCAATTGGCTTCTGCGAAGCAGAACAACGCTTTTTGCCCCTTTTTCTGGAAAAAGAAGAATATGACATTTAATCAGTTTATTATAGAGTCGCCAGGCGCACCCACTCGGAGTTAAACCCGGAATAAGTCACGAAGACCAAGCCGGACGAAGAAGAATATGACTATTTTAATTATGGTGAATTGCCGTATACCGGTTAGTTGAATTTATTTGCTGAACGAGGCGTATGACTGGATAACTTCTATGATGCATATGTACAGATAATTACAAAAAGGAGGCCAGACCTCTGCGAAGCAGACCCAGAAGGTTTGGGGGCATGCCCCCAGAAACCAATTCCATGAGCATGCATGCAACACATATAATATATAATGTCATATACGTTCTGCCTCACAGAAAGTTCCTTTTCACTCATCCAGCTTCCTTGATAGCTAGCTTAATTCATAAACCAACAATTAGTCCAAAAGGATTCTTCTTAAAAAAAAAAAAAAAAAAAAAAAAAAAAAAAAAAAAAAAAAAAAAAAAAAAAAAAAAAAAAAAAAAAAAAAAAAAAAAAAAAAAAAAAAAAAAAAAAA
>JAJMDO010000029.1:0-46253 GCA_030573635.1 Blastobotrys ciferrii | reverse complement strand
GCACCGGACCGAAGATACATTTGGGAGAAGGCAAGGGAGTACTTATCAATCTATCTATGAATACGCATCGAAGCATTTCTGGGGAGAGCAAGGGAGGACACAAGCTGCTATCAGCGGCGTTCAATCAGGATCAGGGATGCTTTGCAATAGGGCATGATCGAGGGTTTCGGGTGTATAGTAGCGATCCGTTGGAGGTTCGGGTGAAGCGAGAGTTTGAGGACGGGGGGATTGGTATAGTGCAGATGCTACATCGAACCAACTATTTAGCGTTGGTTGGGGGAGGGCGAAACCCCAAGTTCCCGCAGAACAAGGTGATCATATGGGACGATTTAAAGCATCGACCGGCGCTATCGCTGGAGTTTCTATCGCCGATATTGAACGTGTTGTTGAGTCGGACGAGGATCGTCGTTGTGCTCAAGAACAAGGTTCACGTATATGCGTTTTCGTCGCCACCAGCACGCATTGCAGGCTATGAGACCGTCGACAACGTGTATGGAATAGCCGCATTGGCAGGTCACGTGCTGGCTTTTCCCAGCCGAAGCGAAGGCCAGATACAGATTGTGAACCTGTCGAGCGGGGAGGGCAACCTGGTGTCCATCGTGCGGGCGCACAGAGGGCCAATCCGGTGCCTGGCGCTGAGCCAGGATGGTGAGGTAGTGGCATCGGCGAGTGAGACAGGGACAATTGTGCGACTGCATTCTACAAGCAACACTGCGCTGATCCACGAGTTCCGTCGTGGACTAGACCGGGCAGTTATCTACTCCATGGCATTTTCACAGACATCGAACCGTTTGGCGATCCTGTCGGACAAGAACACGTTGCATGTGTTTGACACGTCGGCGATGACGAATCGCAGACATGTGCTCTCCAAGGTGCCCCTGCTCCCCTCTTACTTCTCGTCCGAGTGGAGCTTTGTGTCTGCACGGGTCAGCGGGTCCAGAGGCGTTTTGGGCTGGTCGAGCGAAGACTCTATCATTGTCGTCTGGGTCACCGACGAATGCAGATGGGAAAAATACGTCATCGTAGAACGCGAAATACCTCCTTCATCCTCAGACTCGTCGTTAGAAAACCGCTGGGAACTCGCTCGTGAAGCCTGGCGTGGCTTCGACGGCTTGTCCTATAGCTAATATCTTAAAATATTCTTTTAAACCTTTTTGGGGGGCTAGCTCCAGACCCCAAGATCTGATTGTGAGTAGAAAATCTGTATGCGTTTAGACAATTCCTCGGGGTAAGCCTCAATCCCCGACCGGGTCCTCTTCATGGGCTTGGAGTAGTTTTCTGGGGGCACGCCCCCAGACCCCCAGGGCTCGCTTCGCTCGAGACTATGGGTAATGGTCTACTCTTTCTATTCGTTGGAGCCTCGCAGAGCCACGGGGATGCAGGGGGCTGACCCCTGCAAACCTCACCCAAGTGTAGTTTTTCTGGGGACAAGCCCCCAGGCCTCCAGAGCTCGCTTCGCTCGGGACTATGGGTAGTGTTTTGTATTTTCTATTCACGAAGCCTCGCAGAGGTAGCAACTAGCTCCAAAAGCCCTGAGTTCCGCGCAAAAAATAGCAAATCAGCCGTTTTGTACTACTTATATATTTCAGGTTTATAAGAGGCTATGCTCTGTAGAGGTTTGTATGCCCCATAATTGTGAAGCGGGCACGTTCCATAGTCTCGAGCGAAGCGAGCTCAGGGGGTCTGGGGGCGTGCCCCCAGAAATCCCCAGGTGTTTGAAGGCATGCCCCTCCATAAAAATAAAATAAAATAAAATAACTTCAGAGGCTATTGATATTTACAGCGGGTTAATAGATATTTACAAGTGACTAATCGACAATCTGTATGTGGACCTCGTTTTGAGTATGTGGGAAGATGCGCTTGTTGAATTCGCGAACCAGGCGCTGTGGTTCTTCTTCGTTTTGGAATCGCAATAGGAAAGGACCACCGCCATAGCGAATTTTGCCCTTGGGTAGTCGTTCCACTGCCAGCTTGTCGTCGTCGATAAAGTCGTAGTCCCACAGAGTTCTGAGCACGTTTAAAGGCGGAAAGCCCTCGGGAAGCCCGAGGATCAATGCGCAGTTGCGTCGACTCAATTCCGGGGTCTTGTCCAATATGGGAGAATGTAAGCCCTTTGAATTTTGGGCCTCAACAAAGCGGAGCCGCAGCTGTAGCCCGCACAGCTCGGTTCCAAGCGTTTCTTGATAATACATTGCAGCCGCATCTCGGGAATTGAACACAAGGTAATAGCCGAACCAGGGGGTCAGATTGTCAGGGTTTCGACTTCGAACCACGTCGAAATCAATTGTATCCAAACTCTCGTGATACACGCCCGTTCGAAGTTGCTTGGGTGGCAAAAGACGTTCAAAGTCGCTTTTGTTCAAGGATATGCCCAACGAATTCCAATACAAAATGTTGGTTGCGAACGGATACTTGGCCAGAAATTCCTCCGGACTAGATTCTATCCCAGGCCTTGCCACTGGCTGTTGCGTTGTCATCCGACTCAGATTGGTCTTCCGATGATACTTTGACAATGCGTCTGTCGCAGTCGGACTCGGACTGAACAGATTACTCAACAGTTTCCGCAGCTGCGTCGGATTCTTCTTAATATCTTCCGCTAAGCTCGTCCTGCTATTCGACGATGACGAATCATCGCTCTTGTATCGCACTGTCCTACAATAAATGCACCGGCCTACCTCCGGAAGCCTCCCTCCTACTCTCACCGGTCTTATCATGGTGATGAATTTTGATACTCCCAACATCTTCATCAAACCCCATATACAGCACAGCCAGCAGGACGGACGAAGACTGATCTCTTTGGGGGCACGCCCCCAAACCCCCGGGGTCGGCTACGCCAAGTTCTGGGTGGAAAACTAGTTTTCTGTTAGTTGCACAGAACACCCCCCTCCCTCTCGATCCCAGGGGTCTAGGGGGCGTGCCCCCCAAAAAAGGGTTAGGGTTTTGCAGGGGGCCAGCCCCCTGCACCCCCGTGGCTCTGCCAGGCTTCAACGGATAGAAACGATAGAACACGACGTATACCCATAGTCTCAAGAGAAGTGAGCCCTGGAGGTCTGGGGCTTGCCCCCAGTAAAACGACACCCAGTTTGGGTTTTGCAGGGGCTATGAAAGTCTAACCCAGAATGGTTTTCTAGCGCACGACCCGGGCTCGAAGTTTGAGTCAGACCCGATACTCAAGAATAAGCTAAATTCGAATTAAATTAAGTACGTACGCAGGGATACAACTGTTATTTCTAAAGAAGGAACCGAAAACGACGTTAGTCAATCTAGTTGGATCTCAAACTCCGCGAAAGCGGACCCAGAGGTCTGGGGCGTGCCCAGAAAACAACTCCAGGGGGAGGTTATTATTCTAAATAAGAGAGGATTTTGTAAGTGTTATGGTGATACTGGACGCCGGACCAAGCTAAGGCGAGTTTTGTTCCGAGGGTGCTGGGCTGACTCCAGGCAATTTGGGTCTTTTCGACCCGGATTCCGTAGATGAAATGACTGGTGCATGCGTTCAGCAGCTTGGTGGCAACGTGGGTCCGTCGATGGTTTTTGGTTGTGTAGATGCGGGAGATGCCCATGAGCACGGTGTCAACCTGGGGTGTATTTTCCAGTAGTTCGCCAGACGCTATGTCCAGCCAACGGGCCTTCGATACCCGCTCCACCAAAAGAATCCCCACCGCTCGCTTCTTCGCGACATATATATAAGCCGCACCCTGCCCGGCCTCGGTTTTCCAGCCCTCATTGGCCATTGGTGCATTCAGCTCCCGGTTGACCAGCTCCAACAGGTCCTCAACAGCCCTTTTTTCAGCCGCACGTGACATGGCATCCACCTGAAAAATTGTACTACCATCAGGAAATGACTCAACTGGTTTCCCGTAGTTTGCGTTCCATTCCACACCCTCATACGCCCGGGAATGGAACTTTTTGTGTAGCTTTGAGTCTTGCTCATCACTCGCCAAATACTGCATCCCGCATTCTCGACACGTCGTCTCCAACCGCTGACCCACCGCCAGCCTCATCTGCTGCAACGGTGCCTTCTTCTTCGTCCCACTTGCCTTCTTCTTCTTCGCATTCTCCTTGCTAATCCTCCCGATGCTCATAAATTCTGGTTGTGGTCCTCACATCATGACGCGCATCGACTGTCTATCAACACGTTATTAACGCGCGCGATACCACGCGTTTCAACGCTTTGGTAGAAACGAGCCCTGGATAATATTTGCAGGGGGCCACCCCGTGGCTCTGCGAGGCTTCAACGGACAGAAAGAATAAAGCACCACCCATAGCCTAGAGCGAAGCGAGCCCTGGGGGGGTCGGGGCATGCCCCAAGGGTTAGGTTTGCAGGGGGCAGCCCCTGTACCCCCGCCTTCTTTAGTAATTGACCTGATTACTAACATTGTTCATTGCATTAACACACAAAAAACTACGTTACCCCGCTCTCATGCAGATTCATCCAAATAGTGCGCTAATATCCAGTGCTGTAGGTTATGGCAGTTAAATGGAAATGAGAATCAAAGCAGAAATATTAACTGAGAAAAACGGCATCCGACGAACCAGAACAACACTTCCTTTCTTTTTTACAAAAAGAAAGGAAGTAGCCAAATAATTGAACTCTTAAACGTTGCTGGTGCTGATTTTTGGGACACGCCCCTACACCCCGAAGGATAGGCTTGGCCGAGGTTGAGTCAACGGGCTTAGAGTCCGCAAAGCAGACAACGCTTTTTGTTTGCTTTCTGGGAACAGAAAGATACAATCAGCCCAATTTACCTTCTAAACTTAACTGGAGTTGATGTTTTGGTACGAGCACTCAAATCCCTGCGTGGCCAGCTTCACCAAGGACTGGGTAGTAGCTGACCCTCGGCGATGTACAACTCTGCATTTTGCTCCTTTTCTGCAAAAAGAAGAAAAAGCAGTTAGCCCGACTGAGCCTGTAAGTGTAGCTGGGTGGGCTTCACTTTTGTTTAAGTCAACCCTCCCTTCTACGAAGCAGAACAACCTTTTGCTTCTTTTGCTGGACAAGAATTCGTTTTCTGTATTGCTTTTCTTAGTAAGAGTGCCCAATTGGCTCAATTGTTCAGTTATATTGTATCATGGAGGGTTGATCGACCAAACGGTTCCCTTTTTTAGTAAAAATACAAGGGGGCGCGATCTGCCCACGCGTCGACAAGGGGAACTTTCCCAGACATTGAAGCCTCGCAGAGCCACGGGGGTGCAGGAGGCTAGCCCCCTGCTAACCCAACCCAGTTGTATATTTCTGGGGGCACGCCCCCAGACCCCCAGGGCTCGCTTCGCTCGAGGTTATGGGTAATGGTTTATTCTTTCTATTCGATGAAGTCTCGCAGAGCCACGGGGGTGCAGGGGGCTAGCCCCCTGCAAATCCTAACCCAGAAGTGGTTTACATACATGCACGTCCCTCCTTCGGAAGCCTGCTCAATGAGGGGTAGGCCCATCACGCCTTGACGCACGTTGAGAGCATTCTGAATAGCTGAACCGGTGTATGAGTCGCTATGACAGAATGTGATATCGTATTTTTCAACGGGAAAATGAAAGTAAATAAATAAATAAAACAGACATGCCATGACAATCGTACTACTATTACACTGTTCCGCCCCTTACTGCGTACCGCACCCAGAATCCGTGAAGCGGGCCCAGAGGGTCTGGAGCGTGCCCAGAAAACCTGCAATGTTATTTATACCTAGCCCAGAACGAGTTCAAGCTATTTATAAGGCTAGATTTATTAATTCAGAATTGTATAGCGACCTGTGTGGGCGTGCGGGGGTGCTGCGCCGTTTGTAGGACATTGATGGGGAGTAGAAAGAGTTGAGTTTGATTGAAATATAAGGGAAGTAGGGAATAGGGTTTAATGGTAAATTAAAAAGTTGTGTATGTGGCAGTAAGTCTTGGTTTTTGGAGAAGAGCCCAGCCTTGGTGGTGGTGGTGGTGTTGGTGTTGGTGGGAGTGGGTGATCATCTCCCGTTGGCATCAGAGTAATATCATCACTCCTCACATCACATTACCTGCACCACGCACGCACACAACGCGGAGTTTAAGCCGTATTGTACAGCCAGCAGGTGAGTCGGAGTAGCTCTAAATCACGCCAGAGTTTGAGTTTGAGTGTATTTCATTATGCCGCCGCCGCCACAACAGGTATGGGAACAAAATGTATCATCATGAGCATCTGCTAACCGTGTATAGTCAATGTTGAACGAGTTTAAGATTCCCACAAACCCGCGCCGAATGTCGAATACGAGTCTGGATGAGGATAAGCCGGCAGGGCCCTGGAGCATATGGAACACGAGCAACGGGGGATCGCCTTCTAATGTGTCTACGGCGAACCATCCCACGCGACTGTTGGACGAATCGCCCTTTACAATAGAGTCTCAAGAAAGCGGTGGCTCGCTGTGGCGCCGCAATAGTGCGGTGACGGATCCAACTGCTGCTGCGCCAGCTATGCCTATTGGTCATTATCATCAGCAGCAGCAGCAGCAGAATGTTCAACCAAACAACCACTTCAGCTCGGTCTTTCGCTCTTCATCGTTTTCCGGCGGAGGCGTCCAGCCCCTGACCAGCTCGCTGCGGAACAACAACTATCCAAGCTCAAATCCACAGACTTCGCCTCGGTTTTTTCAGCCCCAGCCAAACATCCTCGAGCGCTTCTCCCAGGTCGCTGACGCCACCAGAGAGGCGGAGATGCTTGGCTCAAACCTTTCTCAGCTTAACCTCGACAACATGAACAGCAATACTAACATCAACAACATTCCAGTCCAGCCAATTCCTCCGTCGCGTTCGGAGGTGGCGTCACCATCATCCAATAACAACATGAGTCCCTACATGTCGCCTACGCCCTTGTATGCCCAGCCCAATTTGGACGGGTCTCATTCGTCTCGGTCCAATTCCCTTTCTTCTCCTTGGCGCCCACAGCCCTTTGAGCCCGTAGCTGCCGGCCCAGGTGCACCAGCAGGCCCCATCCCCATCCCATCCTTTCAACCCACGGCCCCACCCCCCACTACCGATTATGCTGATTTCATAAACAACCCAACCGAGTTTACACAGCCGCCCCAGCCACGACCACAGTACCAAGCGTCGACAACAGCCGCAGCAGCGGCAGCAGCACATGCAGCGTTTATGAACCCTTCCTCTAACACGACTTCCCCTACACGCGGGAGTGCAATGAACTCGCCGCCGCCGCCACCACCACCACCGCCACAACAACAAGGCTTTCGACAGAATAAATACCCCAACAGAAACGGCAACAACGTCGTCCAATCACCGCCCCAGCGCAAGACACCGACAGACAAGGACCTGGCGGCCATTCGCAGCCCGCTTCTGGAAGAGTTTCGCAGCAACAAGAACAAGAAGTACGAGCTGCGTGATCTTTACGGCCACATTGTAGAGTTCAGCGGCGATCAACACGGATCACGGTTTATTCAGCAACGCCTAGAATCGGCCACCAGCGAAGAGAAGGAGGTCATCTTCAACGAGATCAAGCCAAATTCCCTGCAGTTGATGACGGATGTCTTTGGAAACTACGTCATTCAGAAGTTTTTCGAATTGGGCAATCAGCCGCAGAAGACGATACTGGCCAAGCAGATGGAGAACCACATTCTTAACCTTTCGTTGCAAATGTACGGTTGTCGAGTGGTTCAAAAGGCTGTGGAGCACGTGCTGACGGACCAACAAGCCACACTTATCAAAGAGCTCGACGGCCATGTTCTTAAATGCGTCAAGGATCAAAACGGCAACCATGTCATCCAAAAAGCCATTGAGCGCATTCCTAGCGAACACATCACCTTCATTCTCCGCTCGTTCAAGAATCAGGTGTACCAGCTAGCGACACATCCGTACGGATGTCGGGTCATCCAACGAATGCTGGAACACTCAGACGAAGAAGCCCAACAAGAACTGCTAAATGAGCTACACATGCACACATTCTCCCTCGTCGAGGACCAGTACGGCAATTACGTGGTACAACACGTCGTCCAACGAGGCAAGCCAGAGGACCGCGACAAAATCATCGACATTGTCAAGGACTCGCTATTAACATTTTCTCGCCACAAATACGCATCCAACGTTGTCGAGAAGTGTATTGCCCACGGAACACCCAAACAGCGACAAGAACTCCTCGATGAAATCCTCAAACAAAAGCCAGACGGCTCGCTCCCAATCACTGTCATGATGCGCGACCAATTTGCGAACTACGTGATCCAAAAAATGCTCGACGTTACTGAGGGCGAGCAGAGAGAACGTCTGGTCTCTACTATAAAGCCCCAGCTCCAAGCGCTCAAAAAGTTCTCCTACGGTAAACACCTCGTATCCATCGAACGCCTCATGCAACTATCCGAAGGCCACGGTAGAAACTCAAACGATAATAATTAATTCTCACGACGATATTCACGGACGCTCACGACTAGGTTTGTACATAGGTTCCTGCATACTTGTAAAAATAGTTCAATCGTATATATTTTACATTTCAATCATGCGTACCAGCATTTGCAAACCCCATTCTCTGGGGGCACGCCTCCAGAGGTCTCCAACCGTGCTACTACAACTAAACGCTTTAGTGCCTTTTCAGGAAAAGAAGAAAGCGTGTTCCCAGGCTCCCCAGTCGGCTCCGAAAAATAAGTCTCCGGCCAGATCTTTTGCGAAGCAGAACCAACGCTTTTACTTCCAGCCTCACAGAGCCACGGGGGCGCAGGGGGGCTGGCCCCTTACAAACCTAACCCAGATTCTGTTTTCTGGGGCACGCCCCCAGACCCCAGGGTTCGCTTCGCTCGAGGCTATGGGTAATGGCTTATGTAAAAGAAGAATATACCGCTGTATCAATCGAGGCAAAACCAACATTAGTTGCTTCCTTTCCTCGAAAAGGAGAGATTTAGCTCAGATTGTGATTAGGTACAATACATTTTTTTTACATTTAATCAGTTTATTATAGAGTCGTCAGGCGCATTAGGTTCGGAGGGAATTAAAGTCAAGTTCGGGAGCGGGGGTCCGACGGGTATAAGCGAAGATGGGACGATTGAGTGAGTGGTTAGATATATTATTAGTGAAGAGGTAAAGATGAAATACTCTAGTTTGTTGCCGTTGAATGGGAGATGGAAGGAGCAGATAACTGATTGGCTGTCGGAGGATGTTCCTTCGTTTGATATTGGAGGGTTTGTGGTTGGAGATGATGAGAAGACTGCTACACTTTGGTGCAAGCAGAATGGGGTTTTATCGGGAGTTCCCTTTGCTGATGAAGTGTTTAAGCAATGTGGTGTTAATGCCGAATGGATTATAGAGGAAGGTGCTTTGATTGATGTAGGGTCTGACGGGAAGAAGGCAGTTGCCCATGTTAAAGGACCTGCGCGGGCAATTCTTTTGGCAGAGAGAACTGCACTGAACATCTTGGCTCGAAGCTCTGGCATTGCCACTAAGAGTAGAAGAATTATAACTCTAGCGAAAGACAGTGGGTATTCTGGTATCATTGCTGCTACTAGAAAGACGACTCCAGGGTTTAGACTTGTTGAGAAGTATTCGATGGTAATTGGAGGTGCAGATACGCATCGCCATGATCTGTCCTCAATGGTAATGCTTAAAGACAACCACATCTGGAGTACTGGGTCTATTACCAATGCCGTTAAGAATGCTCGTTCTGTAGCTGGGTTCTCTACAAAGATCGAGGTTGAAGTCCAGTCTCAAGATGAAGCGAGCGAAGCTATTGCGGCAGGTGCCGACGTTATTATGTTGGACAATTTTACAGGAAACGAACTAAAAGACGCTGCAAAATCTCTCAAACAAAAGCACTCTGATAAAAAATTCCTGCTGGAATGCTCTGGTGGCTTGACTGAAGACAACATCTCAGAATTCCTTTGTAATGATATTGATGTTTACAGCACGTCTAGCGTCCACCAAGGAACTTCAATCATCGACTATAGCCTTAAAATTGACCATTAGTCCCTGTAATATAATGTTATCAATTGATTGGAAACTCGACTAAGCAGAGCCCTCGCCCAGAAAAGCGTTAGCTCTGCTTGGCAGCAGATTTGGAAATCCAAATTCTCAGTGAATCCGACCCAGGGCCCAAGCCCTGGAGTGTTCTCCAGGCCAGAAATAATTGACACAATGTACTTGGAGGGTAATTAAGATATCTGTACATTAAGTAAAGGCAAAAAAACTAAGGTTTTTTAAGACGGCCAAGTCAGAGCCGTCAGTTTCATTTTCTTCGTCTTTGGAGTTAGAGTCGGCATATTTTTCCTCGATTCGGTCTTTGAGCTGACTGATTTGTTGGAGACGGTAGCGCCAGTTGGATACGTATTGTCCTTCACAATGCCAAACGGTTGCAAATTTGTTGGCAACTAGTGCCAAGTTTCGGACAAAGGTTGGCAAGGACTCCTCAGACACAGTCTTGACATTGCCCGCCGCAAATACTTGAGGGACGCCCTCCCTCGTGTAGACACGAACTCGGTAGTAGTCTAACTTTTTAGAGGTTATGGTCACCTGTGCTTGTTCTGAATTGGTGCTGTCGTAATCGTCACCTACGAATGGTTCCTTGAACGTTGCGGTATCGGGGGAGATAACTATGTTGATAAAGTTGAATTGTGACTTGACCATGTCAAATTTGAATGGCAGGCGACTTTCGTCGTAATAAATGTTCACGTAATTGTTACCAATGTGTCGTTTCTTCGTTGCAAAGCTCGTATCGTTTTCATTATGGATTGGCATCAACGTCGTCGTGTGGAATATCATTTGCGTAATCTTGTCACTCCATGCATATGCAAATTCACCGTCCATGTTATTTTCCGTGTCCAATCCACCAGTATAGATTTGTCGGTTCCCCTTTAGCCGCACTAGATTGGCCAACCTACTCAAAAACTGTCTATATGCTTTCGATCCGGTTTGATTTCCCAGAACCTCTTGCTCTGTGCTTTGACCGGCCGCAATGTACATTAGTCCGATCTTGTGGAAATCCACTACGGGAGCCCGGTCGAATGCTCCAAGCGCTCGTTGTACGGCTGGTTCATCAGGTACGGCAATCGGTTTGAGGCTCGAAAGTGGGTCCGTCGGTACTACCAATTGCAACAGATAATAACTCGGTGAAAACAAATTTTGAGAAGACTGATTAGTGGTTTGAACAATCATTGAGTCTTCTCCATGTCCCTCTTCGCTCTTATACTGGCTCAAAACTATCGCGTCATGAAGTTTTTGGGGAATCATCTTATCATCTGGATGCATATTGAAAACTGTTGTCCCCGTTGGCCTCCTAATGATAACCTGTGAATTACCCGTTCCATGATCGGATTCAATCGACAGAATTGAAGTTCCATATATCCATCGTTTCACTGTCACCACGGATTTGTCACTGCTGGGTTTCATTGAAGTAGTGGCCGTTTGCATTGAGAGGTCCAAATCTGAGTGCGTAAATCGTGAAATTAAATCTAGGGTTGCCATACTTTGCTCATCAATATCGTTAGTACTCCCATTAGCAAGAATCAAGTTACGAGTGATGAATTCAGACATTGGATGGCGATTAGGGAGCTTCAGCGTCAAGAACCAGGATGCAATAACGTTATAAGCCAAAGCCAACAAGTATTGAGACATGTAACGACTTTGGCCCTCTTTCTCAGGATCTTGAGCCGGTTGTCGGGCCAAGTCATTGGCATGCTGAATGTACTTGAAGGCCATACCGAACACTCTCTTGTACTCATCTTGTGTGAAGTTGTCAGTTAGAGATGGCAATCGCGAGAGGCCAAGAAGAAATTCGAGAATATGGGGACTTGAACTGGTGGTGGTAATTTTCGTCTGAATTTTGGCAAATATTTGTGCCAAAAACTTTTTGATACTCAGAGGGAATTCATAACAACAGACTACCAGGCCGTGAATACATGCAATAGCGGTCTTTTCCCACGACGACAACCCCAATACAAAGGCCTGAACAATGAAATCCGTGTCTCTCTTTGTAAATAATATCGGATTGTAGCCCACAAGTCCTGGCATAATCTGAATTTCACTGACCAAAATATCCAGTTTATTAACTTCTTTTGGTGGAACCACGGCAGACGGAATTTTAGTGTTTGAGATCTGATCGCACAAGACCCTTCTCAAACGAAGGATTTCTTCTCCACAGTCAGAAAACAAATGGATGTTCATCAACTGAGGACTGAAGTAGGCCAATACAAATGAATAAACCTCCCAATCAGCTCCCTTTTCAATGATATCCACCACAATCTTCAACCAATGCGATATGTCAATTTCCTTTGTACCATCCAACACGTTTGTTCCGGTGCGCTTCAGCACCGTAGAAGGAACCTCCAAGTATTTATCTGCTAAATATCCCAAAGACTCTGGATACCACCATGCTTCATCACCAGTGGGCCGTCTCACGGATTCTGATCTTCCAAAATTGGCAGCCAATGCATCAATATTTGTAGGTGTGGTTAAATATACCCAGTTCTCAGTAGCGACTCTGATCCGAGAAAGTATTCGACCAGCTTCAATGAATGCTAGAGAGTTATTGTACATTGTCCGTTCACATATAGTAACCAATGAAAAATAAGTTCTTTGGGCTTTGTTCGGACTATACTTGAAAGTCAAGACAAATATGCGAGCAACTGCGCGTGAAATAAGTTGAAACCGCTCTGGCATCGCATCCGGCAGCTTGGAATGCGGAGAAAATTGACTTGGGGAGTAAATCGAAAGAGTCGGTTCCGGTTCAGAAATACTGTTAATCAGAATCCTGTTCAACTTGTCAAATGCCTCCACAGAACATTGATGAGCAGTTTCAACTATCAATTCAACCACCTCCTTCAAAACTTCTAAATCGTTTTCATCACTCATAAACTGGAAGACACGTTCAATAAGCTTATCAATCACTTCTTCTTCACAAACATCCCATGATAGTACATAAACATTTCGTGCAAACTTGACAGCGCGAACACGAACACGAGACCCCCAAGAACGGTCCTGCCAAAAGTTCAAAATGATGCTGTCAAAGTTACTGGCCCAGTTCTGAGATAGTGGGCTACATGAGTGATCCGCTTCGAGTGCTTCAATAACGGCAATAGAATTTTCTTCACTCAAAAATGGACTCATGTCAAGCATAAAATCCAGCAACACATCCATGGGTCCATTGTATGCCATCATCGTTTCATTAACAACAATTTTAGCCACCAACGTAGTTATCTGATGAAACTTTTCCAAGATCATGTTAATAGCACCTTCTTGGCTCGGAGCCAAATTATCAACAGCCACCCCAGAAGATGTTCCATGGCGTATCTTCCGAGATCGCTTGTGAATGGTATGTGTCTGACTGAGGCTGTAAATGATTTCAAGAGGTGAGCATTGATCAGATTCCCATATCTCATAAGTGATTTTGCTTCGAATTGTAGAGTCGGAAAGAATTTCGTAGACACAGTTACACACCTCCAAACCATGTCTCACACTTTCTACCTTCAATGAATTTTTGTATGAAGCCAATATCACAGCTAGCGGCAGCTCGATAACCCCCTTACCAGAGGGACCATCTGGAGCCTGTAACAACTTGAGAAGAAACCGTGCAGCCCCTCGCATGGTATTTGAATTGACTTCAGCTCGATCTGCTCCTTCCAAAATATTACACAGCAAAAGAACAGTTGTATTCGCCGCATGGGTATTTACAAGGTTTCGCACTGTTTCCCAAGCTTGCTCCGATTGTTGTTCAACTGTGACAGTAATACCACACAAGATTTCAAGGATATCACTTAGGTTGGTCATGGGAATGTATCCATAGGTCATTACCGTATCAATGATGTCACAGCACATGGAAATATCTCTGGTTTGAGATGTTTTCCGGCAAATGCTCACCACTTCCCGTAGCACGGCTTCCAAGTCAGAGTCATCAAATGCGGTGATATTAAACTTTAGACAGTTGGTGATGAACCTCATCATATTATGAAAATTCTCTTCCATTGATTGTCCCCATTGTGCCAATGCATCCTTTTTTTTCCCTACTCGAATATCTTGAGCTTCGTGCGCTAATCTCTTAAGCCAGCTTGTCAGAATCTCTGGTAGTGGATACCCAGATTGATACAAATCTAATAACTCCCTACCATCGTTCGTCAACGCCTTCAATGCCTCCAACAGCAAATCGAAATCCTCTAAATTAGAATGGTGTATAATATCACGATAGTATGATAATCGTGACCCAACCGCTGGTTCATCGTGTTCAATACATGACTTCATCAATCTTAACCCAGCTCTCCTGCATTCAGTCTGGTTAGCAGACGCAATTAGATCTCTAGCCGCATACCAAATTTCGGGAATGCTTGAGATAGAGGAGCTTTCAACTGCAGACCGAATGACCTGGCAAGCAGCTATTCGGTCATTGGTAGAAAATTTAGAATCTCTCCTTGACAAGTTATACAACAATTGGTCAATGTCATGTCCGTCCACCGTACCCACAATAGTAGGCTGGCTAAAGGTGGGGATGGAAAAACCTTGATTGCCACTACCAGTTCCAGCAGCAGCTTTGAAGGGCCTGGTCAATGACTTGAGAACATTGCCAAGTCCACTACTGCTTGTCCCAATACTATTAGACGCCCTGACAGACGGAGAGTTAGGGACAGAACCCGATGTCTGAGGGGACTATAATGCTGTTGTCAGCATATTCAACCATACTATTAATCGCAAAACTTACCATTATGGGTCCCTTCAAGGCTTCAAGTTAGGCGAGAATGATCAATTGACAGAAATCCAAGAGCGAGAAAGCCGAAAAAAATAGAAATAAAAATATAAAACACTTAGTACACGGGTATTTGTTGTTGTCGACTATCTGGTGGTCTTCCTTTTTTTTTTTTTTTTTGTGCCGTCTGGGGTCCCCTTATTGTGATGAGGAGAAACAGTAAAACGGGTCGGTCCGAGAGCTGCAAGCGTTCCACAACGCGTCTTTGGCCCTGGATACCTAACCCTGTTCAGTTAGAAACAAACCGGCGGTTCAATGTCAGGATCGGCTGAATCCAGCGACGTCGAAGAATGGGATGAATACGGGCTGTCATCTGGTTCCAACGACTTTGCAGGGGGTCGCATTGAAGTAGAAACCAATCAAGATACTGACGATTACGACGATGAAGACAACGAAGAACTCAGCGAGTCAGTAGAAGATGCAGCTGAAGGAGCGGCCAGTTCAGCACAGTTTACAACTGAGGAAGCACTAATAGAGTCATACAACTCTGGAATCAAGGAAATGGAAAAGTTAGGGTTGACTGATATTGGAAACTTGGCGTCATGGACTTTATCATCCTTCAAACAAAACAACGGTGTCGAAGCTCTGAAAGACGACAATCCCCTAACTTTCTGGCAGAGTGATGGTCCGCAACCTCATCATATTGACATCCATTTTTCCAAGCGAGTGTCGGTCGAGCGGATCTCTTTCTTTACCGACTATTCAGTCGACGAATCGTACACACCAAACAAGATTGCCGTTTCTACAGGTACAGGATACCACGATTTGATGCAATTGGCTCTCCTGGAATCTGAAGAAGCGAAGGGCTGGATCCACATACCCCTTAACAACATTCGCGAAGACGGCGTCATCAAAACTTTCTTGATCAGGTTCACTATCTTGAGTAACCTACAAAATGGCAAAGACACGCATCTCCGTTCACTCAAAGTCTATTCGCCCACAGGAGATAATATTGGGAACCAACTGGCAGGCGAAGTTGGTTTTACGAGCATAGCTATGAAGTCTGAAAGCGTGATACGGTAGTTTGCATCCCGTCTTTAATGCATTTCTGCATTGTAGTACCATCCTTGAACCTCTGCGGTGTTTCTCCAATACAAACAATGCTCCTTTCAAAGGATATAAATTCTACTTTCTTTAGAGCCATGGCCATTTCATAGTTGGGGTCACGCCCGTGCCTCCTCTGGGCCGGCAAGTTATGGGTAAATTATAGACTATTGCCTAGCAGGAATCGGCTTTTAGCTGTGTTTTCTTTTCTAGAGCGAAAGAATAATTGGTTTCAAGAATTCGAAAGCTTTATTTTAGATCAGCGGATTCAGCGCTGTGCATGAATGCATGCGCACCTACCTCAATCCTGCGTAATACCACAACCCGCGCCTCGCGGTCAACAAAAACAAAACAACACCAAAATTTCCAGTTCTATAGAATTCCGTGAAACAACCAAATTCTCCGTTCAATTAGAAAACATGGCGAACGTTGGAAATTTGCGGCCAGTGGCAGATCTGCTTGAACAGTCTGTTGATCATACCAAGGCACGGAGTGGTAAGTGGGTTTTTGGTGGGATTGATGTCATCAAAGGTTGCTAACAGTGTTACGTATAGCTGAACAGTCTTTGAGAAGCTATGAAGTACAGAATGGATTTGCCATTTTGCTGCTTCATATTGTTGCCTCGACCGAATTCCCAATGCATGTGCGCCTGGCGGGTGCAGTCTTCTTCAAAAACTTTATCAAACGTAAATGGACGGACGAGGAGGGGAATTACAAACTTCCCCAGGATGACGTTAACAATCTCAAGGCTGAAATAATAAGCCTTATGATTTCTTTACCTCAAAATTTGCAGGCTCAGATTGGTGAAGCTGTCAGTATCATGGCGGATAGTGATTTCCCTGACCGCTGGCAAAATTTAGTCCCGACGCTTGTGGGACAATTGGGTACTGATGCAAAGACAAATAATGGTGTTTTGGCTGTAGCACATTCGATTTTTGGGAGATGGCGTCCTCTTTTCCGAAGTGATGCTCTTTTTTTGGAAATCAAGTTGGTGTTGGATCAATTCAGCGTGCCGTTCCTGACACTGTTAAAACAAACTGACGAGCAAATTCAACAAAACAGGGATAATAAAGCTGTTTTGGGCGACTTGTTCAACACTATGCTTTTGATTACTAAAATATTTTTTGATCTCAACTGTCAAGATATTCCGGAGTTCTTTGAAGACAACATGAACACCTGTTTTGAGGTCTTCCATAGATATCTTGAGTATTCCAACCCTGTGCTGGAAACTGATGATGACGAAGAGATTGGTTTGATCGAATCAGTCAAGTCAAGTATTTGTGAGGTTTTGGAACTTTATACTCAACGTTATGAGGATGAGTTTGCGTCTCTGCTGCCAAATTTTGTCAACACCACCTGGAACCTGCTTACGACTACTGGCCAGCAACCGAAATATGATATTCTTGTTTCTAGGTCATTGGCCTTCTTAACCGCGGTGGCCAAAATTCAGCGACAAGTTCACATCTTCGAAGAACCTCTGGAACAGGTGGTTAGAATGATTGTTCTACCGAACATGGCTCTACGAACCTCTGATGAAGAATTATTTGAAGACGATCCGATTGAATATACCAGACGAGATTTAGAAGGATCCGACTCGGACACCCGACGAAGGGCTGCTACTGACTTTATCAGAGAGCTAACAGAAAAGCTGGAATCAAAGGCAACACAAGTTGTTATGACTTACGTGCAAGGATATTTGGAGAACTATGAAAAGAACAAGACCGAAAACTGGCGTGATAAAGATGCTGCAACTTTTTTGTACTCGGCCATTGCAGCAAAGGGTAACGTGACTAGTGCCGGAGTTTCAGCTACAAACATTTTGCTGGACGTTGTTGCATTCTTCACACAACACATTGCTCCAGACCTTGTGGCCACTGATATTAATCCAATTTTGAAAGTGGATGCTATAAAGTATATCCATACCTTCAGAAACCAGCTTACTAAGGACCAGCTGAAGGAAGCATTTCCGTTACTGTCTAGTCACCTTTCATCATCAGAATACGTTGTTTACACTTATACTGCAATCACTATCGAAAGAATCCTTTCCATCAGAGTCAATAACAACAGCGCTTTGATGTTCCAACGTGCGGATGTCGAGCCTTATGCAAAGGATCTCTTAATCAGTCTGTTCAACCTAATCATGAAGGGCAACAAATCGCCAGAGAAGCTGGCAGAGAATGAGTTTTTGATGAAGTGTATAATGAGGATTTTGGTGACAATTCAAGAGGGCATGGCGCCATTTGGAGAAGAAATGCTACAACAATTAGTTGGAATTGTCAATGAAATCAGCAAGAACCCATCCAACCCACGATTCAGTCATTATACATTTGAGTCAATCGGTTCTATCATTCGATTCTGTGGCAGTTCCATTGGCTTTCAAAAGACAGAGTCTCTTATTATGCCGACTTGCATGCAGATCCTTCAGCAGGACATCCAAGAATTCGCACCTTATGTGTTCCAAATTCTGGCTCAGCTTTTGCGTGCCACACCAGTGTCAGCAGGCCTTTCTGATAGTTACCGGTCCTTGATCGGCCCATTGATGGCACCAACTCTATGGGAAAGCCGTGGTAATATTCCTGCTTTGGTTAGCCTTTTACAAGCCATTTTGGTTCATGGTGGAAGCTCTTCCATTGTGTCCTCAGGATCAATTGAGCCTTTGTTGGGTGTCTTCCAAAAGTTGATTGCTTCTAAGGTAACTGATGGTTATGGTCTGGACTTGCTGGAGGAGATTTTCTTGGGCATCCCATTAGATGCATTGGAAAACTATGTTCAGCAAATTGGCGTCCTCTTGCTTCAAAGGCTTCAAAACTCCAAAACTGACAGATTTGTTGCTCGTCTATCCAAATTTGTATATTTCCTGAGTGCCATTGAAAACCGACCAGGTTTAGGGCCTGATTTCTCTATCAGTGTTTTCGACCGAGTTCAAGACGGTATTTTTAAACAAATTTTAATCCAGTTCTTCCTACCAACTACCCTGAAAATTAACGGAGCCCATGACCGGAAAATCGCTGCTGTTGGATTGACAAAAATACTCACTCAAACCCAAAAATTCACAACTGGCATGTATGTTGATCAATTCGTGCCGTCCTTGGATATTCTCATTAAGCTTCTTCAGACTGAGATTGCTGAATCATTAAATGATGATAGCCAGGTTATTTTGGAAGTTGAATCCGAAGAGGTCACTTTTGGCTCTTCCTTCTCTAAACTTTCCACGACATCAACTCGAAATGTTGACCCAGCCCCTTCGGTAACCAATCCTGTTCAATTCTTCATTGGAGAGCTTAAGCGCGTTACATCGTCCAACAATCAACTAGCGGGCCTCATGTCCGGTCTAGGTAACGAATCAAGAGAGTACCTCGTCAAGCATGGTTTTTAATATAGAACATTAATAATAATTATACTCTCTTAGTTATTCGTTTAGTCGATATTCTTAACGTACCACCTGCATCTCTTTTTCTTGAGAAGCGCAAAAAGCACCTTGTTTCGCCGATTGTTTTGGGCAAATTAACCTCGGCGATGGGGGCTGGGAGCTCCGGGGATCCCAATAAAAGGAAAGGATAAATCAGCATGGTCGCTTTACATGCATAGGATGCTAAGGAATTTCATTGATTACATAAGTTAATAGAGAAAAACCTGTGGTTCTTTAGAACTCTCGGTCAAGCGCTTGAGCACAGGGAACATGTCAGGATCATCCCAGATGTGATAATTCTTCGGGTCGAGGTATGAAGAGTCTACAACAATTGCAGCGACTCTGTCCACCTGAAAAACATCCTCATCCATCAACTTTTTAATTCTTCCTGGAGTCGTCACAGCGATAGAGTTTTTACTAGACATGAGTATGGCTTTATCGTGACGAATAGAGTTTTTCTTGATTAGCTTAATAGTCCCCATCTTCTGCAAGGCTCTGTGAGCATCACAAGCACGGATAGCTGACATACTCATGATAACAACGTATCGACCCTTGCGGCCAAGGAATCGATTGACATATTGTTTGAAGAATTTAGGGTAGTTGATCAATTTTCGTGGTTCAGAGAAACCAGTAGTGTCCGCAAAACAGTGCGGTTTTATGCTGAGCTCGTTTATCTCTAATGACGACAGATCTGGATTCAACTTCTTCAGTTTGCTGGCAACAAAGTCCGCAAGTAAATCCGGTGAATAGTTGGTCACCGCCTTCTTTTCAGCAACCATATCTTCTGTCTTTTGTTTTTTCTTTTGCACCAGCTTCTCATCCTTTCTCTTCTTTCGTTTCTTATCTTCTTTCTTTTCTGACTGGTCTTCCGGTATTTTACTCTCTTCCTCTTCGCTGTTACTATCCTCTTCTAGTAATTGCTCTTCAGTGGGAAGATGAGAGTCATCCTCATCCGCCACATTGTCGAAAGAATAATCCAATCCATCGTCAAGATCGTCAGCTTCGGGCGCAGCCCTCTTTTTAGACCCCATTTCTAATCTATCTTGATCAAACTAGAACGTCGTTACCTATTTTTCAAATTTTTTTCCCGCGCTGCGCGAAAAGTCTTTCCTACGCGTCGTTTATCTTATCAGTCTTGCCAGCCATCCATGTAGGTAACTAAAGGGAGGATAGCCTCCAACCCCCATGGGTGCCTTCTCCGAGCTTTGTGTAAGAGAACAATACTAGGAAGTTGTACAAAGAGTTTCCTTCTCTTTCTAAAAGGACTGACCGTAATAATTCAGTGCAATTGAATCTTTGGAGGAAACCCAGTATTTGAGAAACAGAAAAGCTCTTTTCCTTCGTTATCTAGGAAAAGGATAACCATAGTTCTTTTAACACTACTCTCAATTTATTAGCTGTCATGGAAATCACTGAAAATCATCTGAAAATGTCGTACTGTATGTATGTATAGTTTTTCGCGCAATACGCGGATGAAGCATTAAAACAATAATAGTAGAGCAAGAGATAACGCGTAAGAGAGAAATCAATATGGAAGAAGGCGAAAAGGCGAATAGAACTCCTATGAACAATGATAGGAGTGCTAAACGGCGGAAGAGTAGTTATTCCGGGGGAAGAAGAAGTTTTGTTAGAACGCCGGCTAGTGTGCGAAGGAGACTTCCAGTTACACCCCATGCTCTTCGGGCGCTGGGGAAATTGGCCACACCAAGGCGACGAAGTCTCAGGTTTGGACGGGGCATGCGTGCTACACCTCGTGATGAATTACGTCTTCTGAGTCGTGTGCTGGCAAGGGAAAGGAGAGAGAAACGAAAGAAAGAGGAGGAAGAGGAACGGGAGAAAGAAGAACAGAGTAAGCGCGATGCGGAAAAGCTCAAGGAAGAAGAAGAGAGACAAATGACTGAAAGTAAACAAGAAGTTACGGAAGAACAATTTGAAGATGACCCCAATGACGGTGATTTATTAATGAGTAGCGGTGGTCCGAATGAAGATGACGACTATGACGTAGTTGATACCGTTGAAATGGATGACTTGGACTTGGAAGTCAAAAGAAGGGCTGCTGATCGGTTGAGTCTTGCTGGTGATGTCGGGTTGAGCGAGGGATTTGACTTTGGTAATGCGTCAATGGTGTCTGGTAATGGGCGTAAAAGCGATACATTTCAGATTGTTATGGAGGATGATGAGGAAGATAAGAACGGAAATAGTAAGCTAATCCAGGAAGACAGCTTTCGTATCGAATTTAATGATGCTGACAATGATGACCAATTCCAAATTCTGGCTGACGATGATATGTCTGACATGCATTTTAACGAGGACGACCAAACATTACCATTGAGACAACTGAACAAGGCAAAATCGCGTAGCAAAAAACAACAGAACCCTAAAATTGCCATTCCACAGAAAATAGTCAAAGACCTGCTCAAAAACATGACTGAAAGCAAAATACCCAATGAGACGTTAGATGCCATCATTTCTGCAACAGACCTTTACTTCGACCAGGTTATGGATGACTTGAAGGAGTATTCGGATCATGCTAAACGCAAAACCGTTGATAAATCTGACGTGATTCAGTTAATGCGCCGTCAGCGTCTCATTAACCAAACCACGAATCCCTTTACCTTGGCACATCGTCTTCTCCCTGCTGAACTCCTCAACAAAATCACGAAGAAGGGTTAACCTCTTGTTACGTCTCCTCAACGCGAATACTTGCAGGTCAACCTGTAGGTTTAGCTTCGTGACACGTACGCAATTTTGTCGGGCTACCTTCTTACCGAAGCCTATGACCGAGGTTTGAAAAACAAATCGGTCTGCGATTTTATTAGTCGCTAAAGCGTATGGAATGTATTAATGAGAACAAATTACTCTTAACATTACATGCGAGGAATAACACTTCTCTTTCCAGACAACGACGAAGTTCGAAGCCACGATGTAGAAACCAATACTATGGACTTAATTCACAAAATTCGGCGCCTCTGACTAGTACTGTGGGGTTTGAGGCGCCGGGCTACCCCCAAAAAAATAGTTCATCTAACTTAGGACACAATGGAAGAGCTTCCACCATGAACCAAAATGGCTTGTGGAAGGCTGCCAAAAGCAGGACTATTGCCACGACCTTCCCATAGAGTTGGTCCCCTCAATGGGCCGACCAAGGATCGGTAGCTATCAGAAAGGCCTGCGGATTGGTGAGCCAGAATTTGGCAAGGCCAATCTACGCAAGGACTCGCTGCTTTCAAATATGGTTATAATTTCTTCTAGCATATTTACAAGTAGGTGGTTAGTGTTACTGAGCTGATCTTTTGACGAATCTGTAGAGATCGATGCATGCAGATGGGGTGACACCTTGAATACGGCGTGCCTGACCGACAGTCTCTGGGCGTATTCGTTCCAAGAGGGATCTGCACTCATTTGAAAGGGATGCAATTTGTGAGTAGTCCATGGTTTCGGGAATTTCGAGGGATTCATCTGCCTCGAAAGCCTTGACTGCGGCTAGCTCGCGAGAAATGTAGGGTGCATATTTGGCGTCAATTTCAATTTGTTCAAGTACTCGAGGGGATACAGTCTGCAAGTTTGCTGACAAACCAGGAACAAGATCATTTATCGTTACTTCTGACATGCGCAAAATAGCGTAAGCAGAGCGTCGCTGAGGGTCGGCGTTTTGCTTGTTGGGGAAACAGTGTTTGAGCTCCTTCCCCCAAGCTGCAGGAGACTGAACCCATGATGAAAGAGCATCCTTAATTGCCAAATAACCGCCCCGATCCTTTTGGAACTTATTCCAACGTTCAGAAGACACTACTCCAAGCTCCTTGCCTAATTCTGTAAGTCGAAGGTCGGCGTTATCAGATCGGACCGTGAAGCGGAATTCGGACCGAGAAGTGAACATACGATAAGGTTCTTCGACACCCATTGTTACTAGATCATCGATGAGAACACCAATATAGCCTTGACTTCGTTTCATGACAAACGGGTTCTCCACAAGCGGCCCACGACCAGCGTTGATCCCCGCGATAATACCCTGAGCTGCAGCTTCTTCATATCCAGTAGTTCCGTTGATCTGGCCTGCAAGATACAAGCCGCAAATCTTCTTTGTTTCTAAAGTGGGTCGAAGTTCCCTTGGGTCCACATAATCGTATTCAACACCGTAGCCCGGTTGGGTCATTTCCACATTTTCCAGCCCAGCAATCGTTCGCAGCATTTCCAACTGAACCTCCTCTGGCATAGACACTGACAACCCGTTTGGATACACAAGATCGGAGTCTAGGCCCTCCGGTTCTAACCAAACCTGATGAGAGTCCTTGTGGGAAAATCGAATGATTTTTGATTCGATCGATGGGCAATACCTCGGCCCCTTCACAGTCTCTCGAATGTGTACAGACCGATGCATATTATTCTGCAGGATATCGTGTGTCTTTGAATTTGTCCGAGTTAAATGACAGACCATTTGATTGTTCTTAAGAGATACATCAGAATTAACCATGCTGAAGGGTTTTGGTGGGTCGTCGCCGTGTTGGATGGTCAGTCCTTCGTAATTGATAGAACTCATACGTAACCTTGGAGGCGTGCCCGTTTTGAGTCTCCCTAGAGGAAATTTGAGATCATCTCTCAAAGTGCGAGAGAGTCCAAAAGTAGCTGCTTCTCCCATCCTGCCCGCTGGACGAGCAGCCAACCCGACATGAATTTCAGCAGACAGAAATGTACCAGTAGTAATGACAACTCTAGTAGCTGAAATTACCTCACCAGAACTCTCTAAAATGACACCAGCCACCCGGTTTGAAACTGGATCAACAATTATGTCCCGTACAGAAGCCTCTTTGATCCGTAGCTTTTCTGGATCGTACTCCTTCAATTCCTTCAGCATCTCGCGTTGGTAAATCTTTCTATCGATCTGAGCTCTGGGACCCCAAACTGCAGGCCCTCGCGAACGATTCAAGGTCTGAAAATGGATACCTGCCTTATCAACAATCCGCGGAGAAACACCATCCAATGCATCAACCTCCTTCAACAAAGTGCCTTTGCCGATACCTCCAAAACTAGGATTACACGAACAAACACCAATATTCGACTCCTTTGGAGTAATCAACAAAACGTTCGCACCGACTCGCGCAGCCGCAGCACAGGCCTCGGCTCCAGCATGTCCTCCACCGACCACAACTACATCCGTCCGCTGAGTCCCCGGATCTACCAACCGAGTTTGTAGCTCCGCATCCAAAAAGATACTACGCTTCTGGATATGACCACCAAACCTTATCGCGTTTTGCGCTCGTTGCAAAATCCTTCTTTGAAGCATCTACCTTTATCGTTTCGGTCTTATCCTGGTCCTCTTCCCAACTTCCTCTAAAACTTTTTCACCAAATTCACCTCAACTGTGCATACATGCACCACACGTATATTTAACTATATTAATAGCACTATTAACCGACCATAAATATGGTAGTTCCATGAGTTATCTGGTCTTGTAGTTTTAGAAGAAATTTTCCGGGAAAAGGAGCAAAACGCGTTGTGAAGGTATATACTGGCCAACCATACCATACGAGCAAGTGACTAGGGCACATCTTCATGGCTCAATTGGCGGTCCAGTAACACTCTTTTCGGTGCAGTAAACAAGTAAAAGCTTTGACCTGCTTTGCAGAACGTTTCATAATGCAATAACTGGAATCTTTTTAAGGTTTGTTCCAATAGCATAGTGATATAAACTGGTCACACAAAACGTGATAGGTTCTGCTATTCACAAATCATAATTAACCCCTAATCCGCGATTTGGACCCAGAGAGGTTGGAGGCATGCCCCAAAAAGGAAAGTCGTTCCACTATGATCTTGTTTATTGTCGATGTAAATGACAACAGCTTTTCTCGGACCCCGAAGAATTGGGGTGGGGGTGGCCCTTTCAAGCAGCCTACACTTAAGCTAACCAGAGGTGCGTTGTTCTATGCAAAAACGCGGGGCGGAATTAAGGAGTAATTTAACTAGAGATCACATTATAAAGGGAGACGAGTAAAGTGTGGGGTTTAGAAACGTTGAAAATTACCCCACGCGGATGCAAACGACTCTTTCGGGCTAGACCGATGTCAAGCACATTGCATGTGGGGCAAAACATATTTGTCTGATAGGGTAGGTTCAAGGGACGAATATTGGCTAGTTCAACGAAAGAAATAGATACTAATAATTGTTGGCATCAGCTCGCCCGTTTGACATCAGTCTGGGGTACTCCACAGTTTGCCGAATGAGTCAATTTTAGCCATGACCCATTCCGCCGCGCCCAAAGCCAAGACGATACCGGTTTTATCAACCCATCGTGGTAAGGATCTGCACGTACGGGAATTATGTCCACACTTTACCAAAAGAACAGTTCTTTGGAAATGGCCGTTAATATTCAGGAATTTTCTATTTTATGTGAATGGGAAGAGTTTTTCCGGTTATTACTGTGCGTCTAAAAAGCTTTTACGTTGCTTATGAGACCCCGAGAACATGTAAGTGGTAGTGCTATCGGAACTTACGTAAGCAAGATCGGAAGAAAACGGTTTCACAGAGCAACGCCCGGGCTGAGTTAGGAAGAGTCAGCGCGGGGGTTCCCGACACGACTGCTACTGCCATTATATATATATCATGTCCGGCACCGAGGGGTTTTCCAGATACTACTACACTACAATGCATAACAACATGGACACTTCACCACCTGGCGGTGGAATTCCACGTCCTCGTCGAAGCTCCACTGTTTTAGAGAATGGGTCTCTATATACACACGGAGACAAGGGAGAACCTCCTGTTTTCCAGAGCGCTTCTGGTATGTCTACGCCTATTCCTCTTCCTGATGTGTATACTCAGCCAGCCCACAAGTATCCCGGTTTGGACAGTAAACATAATTCTACTGGTGTGATCTGGGCTACTGAGCAGGCAACTGCGAAGGGGTATCATCCCGATGATCCTGCATGGACAAATTTTGGACAGGGTGCCCCGGAAGTTGGACCAATTCCAGGTGGCATGGAGAAGCCGCAGTGGATTGAATCTGGTGTCGGTGAAAGAGAGTATGCCCCTACATCTGGTGTCAAAGAGCTGAGAGAGGCAGTTGCTAACTTGTACAATGATCACTACCGAAAAGGAATGGAATCGCAGTATACATATGAAAATGTTTGTATTGTTCCTGGTGGTCGTGCTGGATTGATTAGAATTGCGTCTATTCTTCGGGATTGCTACATGTCCTTCTTCCTGCCGGATTACACTGCCTACTCCGAAATGCTGTCATTGTTTAAGAACTTTGCAGCTATTCCAGTTCCTCTCGAAGAAAGCGACAACTACCAAGTGCATTTGGATGCTGTTGAAAATGAATTGCGTCGTGGTGTCACTGCGATGATCACCTCCAATCCTAGAAACCCCACTGGTCACTCCTTAAAGGGCGAGGGTCTTGAGAAGCTGCATGACATGTGTCGGCAACAATGTCTCTTGATCATGGATGAGTTCTATTCCCGGTACTACTACGGATCTAATTGTGATGGTTCGTCCAACTCATCGGCTCAATATGTCCAAGACGTCAACGTTGATCCAGTTCTGATTTTGGATGGTCTTACCAAGGCTTTTAGATTGCCAGGCTGGAGAGTGTGCTGGATCCTGGGCCCAAAAAAATACATTGAGGCTCTCACTTCTGCTGGTTCATATCTTGATGGCGGTACCAACGCTCCGTTCCAAAAGGCTGCTATTCCAATGTTGGAACCAAATCTTGTTCGAACCGAAATGGCTGCCGTTCAAACCCACTTTAAGGCCAAGCGAGATTACTGCATCCAGAGACTAGAGTCAATGGGTTTCCATTTCCGTTCAAAACCAGACAGTACTTTCTACCTTTGGCTGGACCTTTCTCATCTTCCAGGTAAAATCAAGACCGCCCTCGGCTTCTTCCAAGAGTGTCTAAATGAACGCATCATCACTGTCCCAGGTATCTTTTTCGATCTCAACCCAGTCGCGCGAAGAGAGCTCCATGACTCCCCCATGTTCCACTTTGTCAGACTCTCATACGGCCCCCCAATGGACCAACTCAAGCAAGGTATGGACGGTATTCAACGCATCGTCGACCGCTATAAGGCCGGCGCCTCAATCCTGCCAAAACGTTAGTCATCTACCATTTTATATATTAACCTGTTCATTTTTCGTTAGATTGCTTGGGGGGAGTGCCCTCAAGCCTTACTTCGGTGACTCAGATTTCAAATTCGCACTCAGTCCTGAGCTCGCCCACTTACCGAAAGAAGAGGAGTGAGAATATCAGTTCACTGAAGTAGCCCAACTCTGCCTTCTCGGCTTCGCAGGGTTTCCAATACAATTAACCTGGCCGGTCAGTTGAAAACACATACACTTCCCCAGCTAAATAATATAATTCGGATCAATAGTATCTAGCTGTACCGAGCTGAGATTAAAAGCCCAGGATGTTCAAGCTCCATGCAGGTGTTCCCTGATTTTATTATCAAATTAATTACACCTGAGGGCCGTTTTCAGCTCCGGAGCAGGTAAATCTATAATTGGAGTTATCATTAACTTCTTATTTCAGACGCGTGAATCTCTGACTATTGTTATATTTACATACCAAGCTACTTCGTACTCAAGGTGATAGGGGATTCAAATTCGAATATACTCCGTAGTAACTCTATTATAAACCTGTAATCTGCGAAGGAAGCCCAGGTGTTTGAGGGCTAGCGCTAATAAACCATTTGGGTCAATTGTATTAGAAAAGAAATTAAGCATTCATATCATTTAGACCGAGGTCCTCATTCTGCTCGTTTGTTCGGTCGTAATCTTCAATGGTCATATTTGGATCAGGATCTGGGGCAAAAACGTTTTGGATGTATGAGGCCGCTAGAGGGTCTTCCATGATGACCGTGAATTGCATATTGCCTTCAAAAGCAGACTGTAGGCGAGCCAAAAAGTTATTCCAGTTGTTCTTAGATGTAGCATCCATTGAGTCGTGTTGCTCGCTGAAGACCTTGCCATGGAGTTCTTCGTGCACCTGTCGCAGAATACCCTCGAGAGTAGTGAATCTACCTCCAAGGGTTCCTGGTGTGAGGTCCAGGTTCAGTTCTGGAATGTGCATACCACAGCTTTCGGATTTGAGGATGTCTCTGCTAAGGTCGTCTGGGTCATCGACCTTAAGAGTAACTCGTCGACCCTTCTCAGGGATTGCACCACCTGTTTTGACTTCGTTAGATTTGTATCCACATGCATGGCACACTGTACTGAAAATCAGTACCTCCTTAAAATGCGGGATGTTGACGGGTTTCATATTAGTTTGGCAATCAGGCGAGCTGCATGATGGGCATGACGCAGTGAACGTTTGCACTTCTCCATGGAAGTTCTCGATTTCTGAAGCCTCTTGTTGGATCTTTTCAGCGGTAGATGCGTTTCGATTAGTGTTGATAGTTTGGATCTGTCGTCCTGATTGTGCGGCCTCTTCAACCTGTTCCTGGGAAATTCCAAGTGCCACATTCTGTTGTTTAGTTCTAAAGTAATCGACGTGGGACCATTTATGCGAAGGTTCACCCGGGACGAATTCAATCCACGAGTTCCCAGTAGGATCATCCACAGTGAAAGTCAACGGAAGCAATTTTCCATCTCTCGCATCTCCCACCTTCTTCAAAAATGACTGAATCTTCTCATATCCCTCAGGGTCAACGTGCATTCTAACAGGCTGGTCAGAGGACAGATCATCGTGAATCTGGCTTAGTAGACCCTCTACGGTCGTCAATTGGCCCTTCTTGGGGGGAATCTCGATATCAAGTTCGGCAAATTTGCATGTGGCAGTCTCAGACTTGACGACCTGTCTATTGAGGTCCTTGGTGTCGTCAAGCTGTAACACATGCTTGGACCCCTTATCTTGAATCACACCCGCAGGCTGAATCTCAGAATTTTTGAATCCACAGTGAGGACAGAAAAATGACATAATAATAACCTCACGGAAATAGGGGATTCTCGTCATCAGCAATCTGGTCGTACCATTATCTTGACAATTCATGCATAAACTTTCAATTTCTTGAACCGGATGTCCCTCTGTATCTGCCTTTCCACTCTTCTCTGTTCCAAGTTGATTGACAGCATTGCCAACAGTAGAAAATGACTCCTGTTTATTTTCTTCCTCTGTCATCTTTTGTCTTTTGAAATCGGTCTCGTTATTATCAGTGCCTGGTCGTTTCTCCATATTTATACTAAACCGTCCTGAAAAAAAAAAGAACCGTATGCATAAAAAAAAAAAAATCCGAGGTTACCCGGCCTTCACCGCAATAAAACCCGAACCTTCGAGAACCCACAATTACTAAGCGAAATTTTCATAAAAGAAAAGATCTTTGGAAGCATTAAAGAATTGATATTCAAATAATAAATCAGGCTGCTTCTTCCTACGTGATTTTGCTTTTGGATCAAAAGCGCTTTATTCGATTCTGTAAATCTGGACCGGTTACATCAAATTTTTTACCTGTTCCCCGAATTCCGCGCATTACTGGAACTTTCTGTCCTGTTAAAAAAAAGAGAATAGTAAGCGTTAGCCCTGGAATTCAATAGATTATGTAGACGAAACAATAAATCTCAGAGATGATCGATGAATTGATTCGAGGGAGCCCAACAATAGAACGTCGTTTCTGCGCTGCACTGTCTTAACACATGCAATCGAATTATATAAAGATTGAATAAACGTACATTTGGCGGGTGTACTATCTGTGCTTTTTTAATAAATTAAAGAATGAAAAAGCACACGTGCACTGCCATGGCCATGGGCCGGTCTTCAATATTAGTGCATTTTATACTTATTATAATTAACGTTGATCGATATCGATTGAAAAGCGCGCCATGCATGCAGCCTAAATTAATATATATCTTAATACGCTTGAATTAACATCAACCTATACATGCATCCATGGGACGAATAACGTCAGTTACGTCACTATAGCGCCCTAACCATGCATCGATTCAGAAACCATATGTGTACAGTGTACTAGCTTGCACATGCATGCATATATGTACGCATCATGATCAAATGAATTTAATGAAATTAATTATCATTAATTATAATGAATTGACTCCGCAGAGATAGCGTGTTTGGTCTCTTTGAAAAGGGAAAGGCTATAGCTACCATTACGTGCCCATTTCAAGTCCTGTGTAGCAGAAGGCTTAATTGTTTTAGGTATGTTCCGCGAAGCAGAACCAGGGGGTGTAAGGGCGATAACCTAGTCAAACCTTTTTGGTTTAAATACCTTAGGGGTCTGATTGATAAGACTCCCAGACGCCCTACTATGCAGATCACTTCCTAAATGGTCTGGATCCGATTTCCGTGACGGGAGGTTCCGTGCCGGAAATTTTCTTTGGGTGCCGCGCCGCTAACACTAACTTGAACACTGAGGATCAGTTAAGCTACAGAGGCGCTCTCTCTCTCAAGTGTGACTAGGGCCGAAGAGCAGATTGCAGCAGAGCGAAGACCTTCTTTGACTACGCGCACACATATACGTGGATTCCTTGATTGCACTTCCTGGCTAGCTAGAAGGGATGGACAACCAAGAGGCTGTGGAACAACCGTTCTATGTCAACGCGAAGCAGTATCATCGGATATTGAAGCGGAGAGTTGCTCGGTCGAAGTTGGAAGAGTCACTAAAGGTAGCACGAGGTCGTAAACCATATCTCCATGAGTCGCGCCACAAACACGCCATGCGTCGTCCGCGTGGCCAGGGCGGCCGCTTTCTCACTGCCGCAGAGATAGCTGAACGGGAACGAAAGGAGGCCGAGGGACGCGAAAAGCAGGCTGAAGGCGAGCAGCATGGCCAACAGCAAGAGCAACAGCAGCAGTCTGCTGACGGCCAGTCAAACGAACCAGAAATCAAGCTGGAAGAAGCTAATACTAATCACGAACCCCCTCAACCCGAACCTAACGAAGACGACCATTCGTCTATGCTGAGCAATACTAATACTAATAGCCTTGACCCCTTACACGATAACGCCACTAATGATCTGAACGCCAACATCGAATCTACGCTCCTCAACCAACACGCCCACCAGGCTGTCAACGAAGAAATCGGCATCCACAACACTAACCCGTTCTTCTAGATTCCTTCTTTTTATCTATATTAATGATGTCATGTTATTCAAATAATAATTGGTGTATTCTATTAATCTTTACACTACTGGTTCCATCTACCCTCTCTTTGGGGGCAATTGCTGACCGCAACTAGTCTTACAAAGATATTACTATATAGATATACGAAAGGGTTTTTTGTGGTGTGCCTCTAAGTCTCAGGGCCCGCTTAGGGGATTAGTAGCCGTGCGAAATCGAAACAGGACTACTTTTGAATTTGTAACCTGTAAGAACAAATGACTATAACACTTCAATTCCGCCAAGCGGTCCCAGGAGGTGTGGAGCGTGTCCCAGAAATGGACAAATACAATAGTATTATAATGCTAGAGGTAGATACAGAAGTCTGGTATGGTCGATTGATGAAGAGGTAAAGCTTTGGAGGGTTTGTTTAGCGGTAGTTGGGAGAAGGGTTCGGTTGACGAGGGAATCTATATCGTTGGTGTAGGGTTTGGGTGAATCTTGCGAAAGAAGTTCGTTGACATAGAGGTAATCGGTATATATCTGTAGAAGCAGAGCGGCTTTCCGCTCCGTAGTGACTTCGATCTTAGTTTCTTGTGGTTGGTATTCTTCCTCTGACGTGGTGACTGGTTTATCCTCATTAGATGTGTCTTCCTGTTTTTCTTGTACTTTAAGCGAGACGACCTCATTAGATAATTCTTCCAGTTTGGTAGTGAGAGTTTTTAGAACCTTTTTGCGGAGGACGTTTACACCAGTCTCGTAATTCCAAAGAAGGTCATCGTGGCCGAGAAGATCGCAGAGATTGTTTATTAACACATTGAGTTTTGCTGATAGTGCCACTGACGGAGCTGTCGGGACAGCCGATAGTGCGACAGTATCAGTATCGTTATTGTCTATGGTAGACCATAGCGAGGAGTCCATAGAGGCATGCAGTTCTTGTATGCTGAACTGGATGTCCTGCAAGGAAATCTGCTCAGCGACCAACTTGTATCCATTCAGGAGCGTGGATTGGCTGGTGACCTCTTGTTTGAGAAGCTCCAAGAAATAGTCCAAACAGCGGAGAGAGCGTATGGCGAACACAATTTCGGGTAACTTCGCATCATGTGAGGTAGTGCTATTGTTGTTGAAAACTTGATCCACTTGAGACAGAATTGAATTATAGGCTTCCAAGATGTGAGACCGGAGAGAAGCGCTGAATGCATTATAATTGTTCGTGATCTCCTTGTCTTCTTCAATTCGCCAAACTTCGTCCTGTTCGTCAAAAGCATCGTCATCATCTTCTTCTGTTGTTATGTCGTTTTCCCACGATATTGAGGTATAGCTTCTCAACCTCTGAACTTCCTCAATCACGTTTTTGATAATGCACACCTTTTTATACCACTCCTCAATGCGTTGTCCGACACTGGAAACATTCCCAATAGAAAAACTTTTCAATGTAGAACAGATTTCATCTAATGATTCCACATAGTTGTTCAGCGGTACGGTTGCAAAAACAGAATCATGAGCAAATATGTTTAGCAATTTCTCGTCTCCGAGATCATCAGGTACGATTCTGATGTCGTTCAAACTCAGCACGTCTTGCGCCAATACCACCTTAAATCGCTTCACCCAATAATCCCTAATTGTTGTGCTAATGAGACCATTGTCACCCTTGAGCCGACGTAGCCCACTATTCTCTCTAAAAAGCTCCAAAAGCTCTCTATACAGCTTTATCATAGCCTCCAATGACTCTATAGAACCAAAAATAGTAGGGAGATGCGTAGAAAACATTTCAATGATGGAATAGCCGAAATCAGACTGTTTCTTGGAAAATGCTTCTTTTGTCGCCGATGAATACCTCCCCTCATTACTAATGGACAATGTACACGACGGCGGGACACTTCTCGCCTGAAGCACGTTCGGCGGCAGCCACCTTTTATATTTTTCCAAGTTCAGCTCAAACACACCTTCAAATTCTGAACAGTTGAGTAGAGAATAAACCTGCGAATGTTGAACCGCCATCCGATGAACTTGGTTTTTTCCGAATGATTGTTCAGTGATGTAAAGCGTCGTGCTGACCAACCTCAACGCCTCAACCAAGGAGCTGACATTATCACGGGCCAGAATAGAAGATATATGGCCTTTGCGGAACTCGAAAAACTGTTCCAGAACCTGGTCGGGCGATTTTTGAGTGAATATTAAATATGCCATAAACAATTCAACTGGGCTCGTCGACTGTCCATGAGTAAAGTCCATGCTAGTCTCCAGCAGCTCATTCCGTAATACCTGGTTGAACCTGCCCTCCAGTCTATCCAACCCTACTACTGGCCCATTGATATGTTCACTAAGCAATTTCGCCAAATTAAATGCCCGTGAAATGCAAATGTACTTCCCCTTCGGCTCATTCAGTTGCTTTCTAAGTAAGTTTATCGTTGATGAAAACAAGGTGCTGACAGCCGACTTTTCCAACTTTGGTCGTGAGTGCTTCGGATCATGATATCTTGACATGTTTTCAATTCCGGCATCCCAGACCTTATATTTTCCTCGACCACACATATCCATTAACACATTCTCTTGCTTGATACTGACTTCATTCATCCGGTCAATTCTATCAGCCGTTTCCAACAGGTCCCTATATCGCTCCCCAATCAAACTCCTCAGCTCCTGTCGTTTGTTATCAGCCTGATGTTGCAAATCAGTCTGCAATCCACGTATCTCAGGTATACCATGCTTCACAAAAACATCTTCCCATGTCTTGAATTCACTGGCATCAACTACCATTCTATTATTCCACGTCGTCGTTATACCATTCAATTCTCCCAACCAATATTTTTTAATGCCCACACCGAAGCTAGCAACGCCTACCTAGCTGCGTGCGTAGACTAGTGAGCCCGTTCCGCGGGGAATTGAGAGAATTGCACACGCTGATTGCAAAATGTTGCTGGCACTAGACTATTAACTCCTTAAATACAGGCCCTCGAACGGTGCAAACCTGCTGCTTCGATTTCGCAATGGTCTTCCGTGAGTCAAAAGCTTTTTGCTTTCTTGTTGGGGAACGGAATCTTTCCAACAAACTGTGGCCTGGAAAAGAAAACCCTGGTCGCTTCGCCGAAATGTTAGCATTTTCATACACTTCTTGCTTTTTTTTTTTTTTTTTTTTTAGGGATATTTTGTTTATTAGAGGTTGCTCTATGTATGTTTATGTTCAATTTATTAGATTGTTAGGATCATGATTTGTTTGCAGTCGGAAGGGAAGCATCCTTTTCCTTCTGCTGCTTGACCTTGGCCACGGAATAGACGACACCGGCCAAGAAGCCCAAGAAGATAGCGCCGACGTTGGAAAAGGTGACTGGGGTATCAAAGAAAACCAATCCAGAAAGGGCGACTGGGAGCTTGTTAAGAGCGCCAACCATAGAATAGGTAGTAGAAGACGTAACTCTGACACACCATCCTGAAGTGTAAGAAATGCCCAAAGAGAAGAGTCCAGACAAGACCATGAAGCCAATGACAACGTGGCGAGTGTCAACAGGGAAATTCTTCAAAACGTTCTCTGGGCTCCAGTCCTCGAAGATAAGGGAACCGACAATAAGCACTGGGATTGAGAGAAGGTTGTTGTAAAACATTGTGTCCAAATCAGTAAAGTTGAAAAGCTTGATTCTCTTTCTAAGGAACAAGACAAAGCCGGCATTGGAGAGACAGTTGGCAAACATCCAGAAGTAACCAACATTCAAACCGCCAGTGTCAGATTCAGGAGAGCTGGTAATATCAGCCCAAGCAGCCACAACAGACGAAAGAACAATCAAAATGAAGGAAAGGAGAGCCATGGGGGTAACCTTACCACCAAACCAAAGGACTTCACCGTACGCGATCAAAATGATGGTCACATTCTTGAAGATGGTGAAAACAGGGATAGACAAAAACTGCATGGCTTTGGACGCAGTGTAAATCATGGAAACCAGCAGACAGGAGATGGGGAACCACTTCTTGGCCTCAGAAGAATTAAATTCCCGGAAGTTGACCACACCAAACGCTTTGAGTGTGTAAATCACAGTCAAGCAGACTGCGGACTGCACAGCCAACAGTATACAGTTGAAGTTGAAATAGCCAACAGACAACACGTACTTGTTCGTCACGGTCATCATGATAGATGACATGCAATAAGAAAAGACTGCTATTATAGGAGAGTTAGTGATCGATAGAGATCCTCCCCCGCCATTGGCTTTCTCATATGAAGACATTTTTTTAGTCGCGTTGGCCGAGCAGCTTAGTCTTTTCTCTTTTCTTCACTGCGGTTTTGTGTATACGTAGCTCGCAGCCAACAAAGCCAGGGGAAATTCACCAAAAAAAAAAAAAAAAAAAAAAAAAAAAAAAAACCCGGCCCGAAAAAAAAAAAAAAAAAATCAGGGTAACCCCCCTTTCATTACGTGCAAATTCGTTTCAAGCGGTCGGAATATGGGATCAATTGGTACCTAGAGAACAGCCCTCGCTTGTCGGCTTAGTCGAGAATTGGAGGTAACCTGTCGCATCATTCGTCTGTTTGGTTTGTGGATTGGCTCAGTGAATATACGCCTCCAGACTGCCAGGGGTCTGAGGAAAAGGCTTCTCAGTAGGCTAATAGGCCTCTGCGAAGCTGAGCCAACGCTTTTACTTCCTTTCTGGAAAGGAAAATTTTCACTACAATAATATTTTCTTTGGGGGTGTTACCGGCGTCGCTGAACTTCGTCGGCCTGTATTCTTCCTAGAAGGAAAGCAAGTCTTTCTCTGAGAGAACAAGTAAATAGCGTTCGACCAAAGATATTTTGCTTCCTTTTCCGGTCAAAAAAGGTAATAGCTATAAGATTGTTAAGGGTACAAATGCAATTAGATAAACACATCTATAAGAGTTCCTTCAACTCTTGATAAAGCAGTTGAACTTTTATCCGTTGTTCTGGCAACATTGAATACAGCAGGCCATAGAGTTTGCTTCGCTTTATAGGCACAAACTGGCCAGTGAGAAGCCTTTTAATTACGCTGAATGAGAGGTAATGCATGCGTAAACGTTCCCCTAAAATGTGATATTGGTGAAACATGTGACCAAAGCCTAGGGGTACAGGTTTGAGGACGACGTACGAGTGAGTGGCAGAGGAGTTGTCTATATTTGTCCGCCGACCAGGTATAGTGGATAAAACCTTATTAAACAAATCATTTGGTCGTTGTTGTTGGTGGCCAAAATTAAAATCGAGACGTATACCTCCAGGGATACGCTTGGAATCCTTAACGCGTAGAAGTATTGCAAACAGAGGGAAGTGGTTTAGGCATGCTAGACTGGACTCGCAAAGTGCACAGATTAGGACAATGGCCAACCTGCTGGCCGCAAAAGTTAAATAGAAAACAAGGACCGTTGGTAGTAAGAATATCAAGACAGTGAAGAAGATTGTCCCCATCAACAATTGGTCCAAGTCGTAGTTGCACGAATCAATTCGGTTTCGCAAGACATTTCTCTTTTTTCCACGGAAAAGATGAAACAGAGACTGCAAGACCACGAGTTGCCAATGATATATCCGGGCAGATGCAACGTAGAAACAGTAGACATGAAAGGTCAGTAAGGAAATAAGGTCGGATATAATGGAAATCGGATATGTGGCACCCGCATACCCGGAATATCCGACTAAATGGATGATGAGTTTAAAATAGGGCCTGAAATTGTTTAACAAGCTGCCCCAGAATTGGATCACCCACAAGAAGAGTTCACCAAAAAATGCCGCTAACTCGTTATTTAGTTTCAGACCCCCTGGCCAATCCATCAACCAGAGCATGTTATTTTTGAACCGTACAGTCAAAATTTCATCCACCAGGAATGAAAGCGTGTCTAGAATCGAGTCACTGTTGTCCAAAATAAGTCTGCCAATGGCAACGCCAAAGATGATATCATTAATGACGAGCCAAATGCTGTTGTAAAACCGAATATACTCGACATTAAAGTCTGTATTGCTCAACCAATCTTTTGTCCTCTTCCTGATCTTCAGATATTGTATTGGCCAGAAGCAAAATTGTTGAAGCCGTAAATCTATCTGTTGAGCCGTGGCCGAGATATCTTTCAGCGCATACCATTTAGGACGCATTTTCCATTCAATTATCTTCAATACTGCCTCTGAAAGTATTCGTCCAAATATGATAATAACTATGAATATGCGAGTCGTCAATGGAACGAGCATATCCCAAAAAACGTCCAACACATGCCAAAATCCATTGTTAACTGTTCTGGCAGACTCCAAAACAGTTTCGCTAACACTAAGCCTTCGACGCCGGGATTTTATTTTAGGGAAAACGACAGACGCGTTTTTCCGCATTAACTCACCCAACTCATAACTGCAATTGATTTGTGAAATGCAATTTTTCAGTATTACCTCCCGTTGTCGTAGTGCTGACACATCAGTTAAGCTGTGATATTTCAACTTCTCTATCAAAAGTTGTTTTTGCTCCTTAGCCTCCACCAGATCCGCTTCATATTCTTCACTGATAACAGTTAGGTTAGACTTTTCCGAAAGCTCCAGCGATATGGGGTATAACGAATAATACTGCATTCTATAAGGCTCGGGTAAATCGAACGTTATCACCTGTACTGAGTCGTGGGTTCTCAACTGATGAACGGGATAAGCCATTGTTTCATCAAACGTAGCATTCATTGGCAACCGTGTATACTCAGAAGACAAACCCCCATCATAGTTTACAGTTCCCAACACACACATTCGTTTAGATCCACAAAGTTTATATATATGAGGAGCAGGATGTTTACTCCCCATAAATAAATCATCCTGTCTGAGTAGCATATCCACCATTGAGGGTTCCAAAAACGGAAGAGTAGTTACAACCACCAGATCCGAGTTGGAATTCTTCCATCCAATCACTATAGACGGTTGGTGACCATTCTGCCTTTCTAACCTCAGTATATCAATGGGCCAAAACACTCTCAATACCCGGTTCGACATCCTGTCAGCAGAACTGAATCATCCATCCGGTACTTTTTCACTCCGACGTGTCGTACAAGCCTCCCTGACCCTACTCCCCAAACTTCCTTCCGCGCACAACGCGCATACACTAGACAACGTTAACTGCTTTAGAAACGCTCCTGTTCCAAAATTTCGTTTTCCTTGGATCAATGGATCAAAGGGATTGGATCAAAGAATGAATAAGCCTACTGATTACAGCAGGATTCATGCATTTATTTTGCCAACCCATTTTCGGGGAACTTTTTGCATGCTCAGAATGTTTGCGCCATACTGTTAAACTGCCCGTGTGGTGAGTTGGAAGGGCATCACGTATACTAGTGAGATATGGTCAATATGGGCATGCCGGACAAGTCCTGAGGCAAGTTACGCCAGAGCTCAACTTGAAGATCCTCGTCGATAGCTAAAAGGGTCTAGATGCGGTGGTTGATTTCATCAAATCAGTACCGCATCAGTTACATTATATGGAAGTCTCTTATGCGCAAGGGTCGAGCTCTCCTGCTTGATGTGACACATAAACATTTTATGTAATTACTCAGGAATAAATTGATTATTATTGTTATTATTACTACATACTATTGTTCAACAATTGCTAAAACTAGTTCTTCTTCAGTAACAAAGATCGAAGCTCTATAGCTACGTAAAGTAAAATTGGCAGCAATTATTGGCTTTCTCGTTGTATATAAAAGGGTCCATACAAATGGCGAAATGGGCATCTCGGTTGGTTGGCAGCTGGTCAACGTCTCCGAGAGGGCATGTTAACAAAATGCAGGCTGGTTCTGACATTATGGGGGTTCGTGTAGATGTTGTAAATAAGAGGTTAAATATGTGTATTTTCCAAGAGGAGAGAAACGTGGCACCCAGCCATATTCGGAGTGTTATAGAAAAACACCCGTTGATGGTCATACAGTTGCGCGCCATCGAGAGTTTACCTGTACTACCCCTTCTATTTATAGAATGGACGGGACGACGTAGGGGATATCGATGGCACGACGATCCAAAGCTGAAGTCAGACCTTTAAAGGAAATAAACTAGAAGAAAAATACAACAGCCAACGTCGACACTGCTACAAATTTTTTTAGCCGTAAGCTTCAAGGGCCTAATCTGTTACTTCTTTTGGTGGCATAATAATTTTTTTTTTTTTACGCAGCAAGCCGCACGGGATCCTGCAGTGCATCCCTCCCTGAACCAAAGCGTAGGTAACGACATCTTGCATTCTTTTTTGTTTTCTTGACACGGATCCGGAGACCACCAATATTGAACATATCTCAGAGTGAATATGCCTACACCCCCTCCATATGGGAGATCCCGGAGTTGGTCTGCGTGGTCGCGCGCGTCGTCACCGTCTTTTGAAGAGGTGTCGTTGCAGGACTTAGAGCCATCAGAATCCACGGGATCCTTCGCAGGGCTATTGCCCGAAAAGCATGAAAGCGATGATCGAGGAGAACAGTCAACTGTGTATAAGGGTGTGAAGAACCTGTTTTTTGGTCGAGCTGGCTCTACGAGTGATCATAGACGACGCAGTGAAGAGCCTAATACTACTCGTGGGTCCATCTCGCCGATAACACGTCCAAGATTGAATCGGTCGGCTACAGAAGTGGCAGGGCGCCGGCATTCAAGTACTAACAATGGAGATGATGTTGAGAACCCACTGGAGGCGAGTTTGGTGGAAGGACAAAATCTAAACGTTATCCGGCAAGGTTTGAACGAAGCGTTGGGAAGTGATGGTAAAGGTACGTGGTTAGCGGCGGAAACTGGCTCTCTTTTTTCGCGACAAGAGTCGACCAGCGACATAAGTCCTAATGGTAGCAGGTCGGATCTGTCGCCATCGCATGCATTCAACTCCGAGTATCGAAAATCTCAACATAGTGATCACAGCAAGGTAGACAGTGTCAGTTTGGCAGAAGAAGGTCGGTTAACCCCATCTAGCACCAATTTACAGGCGCCGTCTCGAGATATGTCACCGGCAAGACAGATTTCCAGCTTGGTTCGTCATTTTTCATCCCGGGTTGTGTCTGGATCCGACAGGTCCACCTCACCCCGTTCAAGTTCTCACCAACCTCGAAACTCTGGTGTTATTGATCCAGACCCTGCGCAAGAAAGAAAGGTGGGTCAACAAAGTGAATCTAGTGACAATGTTAATCAACTGGAATTTCCTGGGGACGAAGACTATATTGACCCACAGCATTCAGTCTTTGCCATTGAACACGGTCATCCTGAACGTAGCGTTGCAGACGGATCAGAATCAGACTCCCAACCTGACGAAGCGCACTTCATAGAACCCCAATTAGGTGGTAAGTCGCTTTGCATTTTCGATAAGAATAGTAAAGTCAGACGGCACTTGTATCAATTGTTGCATGAGCCGTGGGTTGAACCGCTTATTCTCGTGCTTATTTTATTGCAGACAGTGGTGTTATCATTTCTCATGGCGCCAAGTGTTCATGATATCCATGAGAGGTCCGGCGTGAGTTATATGTCCTGGGGCTCTCACTGGTCTGATTGGGTCATTCTGGCCTTATTTATTGTCTACTCGATAGAATCTCTGGCAAAGATCGTTGCATACGGTCTATGGGATGATTCACAGTTGGTTTCTGAATCAAACAGCATGATAGGTGATTGGAAAAATAACTCCTTTTTCAACCTATTTAAACGAGATAAAAACAAGCTCACCACTAAGAAGCAGGCTCCAGTTGTGTTGAGAACATTGACCACTTTTGTGTCGTCGGGGAAGATGGAGCAATATCAAATTCCCGTTGAAAGAGCCTATCTTAGAAGCAGTTGGAACCGTGTTGATTTTATCTCGGTGATATCCTACTGGATATACATGCTTTTGAGCATAAACGATATTCAAAATAATCACAAGTTTTACGTTTTCCGTCTTTTGGCCCATTTGAGGATTCTGAGACTACTCAATTTGACCCATGGGACTTCGGCGGTGCTGCGATCAATCAAGAAAGCAGCACCTTTACTTTCGAACATTGCTTTGTTTATTGGATTTTTTTGGTAAGTTTCTTAGTCGATTGACAAGGAGATATATTGTTAACGTTAGCCTGTTTAGGATTGTTTTTGCGATCATTGGTGTGCAGAGCTTCAAAAGTTCTCTTCGACGAAAGTGTGTTTGGGTTGACAAATATGGAGTTGAAGAAAACTATACGACAGAGCAATTTTGCGGAAGCTATCTCAATAACGTCACGTATGATGTTGAGCCTTATGTGTTCATGGATGGTGCTAAAGGTAATAATGCTAAGGGGTTTACTTGCCCTGCAAACAGCGTATGTGTTAGTGATGAAAATCCAGAAGACAACACAATGTCATTTGACAACATCTTCAATTCGTTGGAAATGGTAGTTGTGATCATGTCGCAAAACACTTTTAGCGACGTCATGTATTATACTACAGACACTGATTATTTGGTTTCTTCGTTGTTTTTCATAGTTGGTGTTTTGGTTTTGAATTTTTGGTTGGTGAATTTGCTTGTCGCGGTGATTGTTTCCTCGTTTCGTCTAGTGAGAGAGGAGTTACAACGTGATGGCATCTCGTTGATTGAAAGGATTTTTGTGCTTAAATGGAACCCAAGAGGAGAAGATCATATGAAATATCTGACACGAAATCGCAGAGGGCGTTTATATCACCGGTTTTCGTTCATCTGGGTTTTGATTATTGCAGCTGATATCGCTGTGCAGTGCTCCTTGACTGATGAATCCACAAAAGATCAAATTGATTTCATTTATCGATGGCAAATATGGACCACTTCTGCACTCTGCTTGGAGAATATAGCTCGATTCTGTTTCTATTTACCCTATTGGCGTGCATTCTTCTTCAGTAAGAGTAATTGCGCAGATACAGTACTAAATGTGGCAAACGTCATTATCTTGCTACCATTTGTGCATGAGCATGAGATCCTTTATGCATGGTTAACGATTTTTCAGCTTATGAGGTTTTATCGTGTTGCAATTGCGATACCATTTGTCAGAAGGCTATGGCAGAAAGTCCTCGGTGGTTACAAAACCATTTTTAATTTGACCATTTTCCTCTTCTTGTTAACTTACATTTGTTCAATCCTTGGCGCTTTGTTATTAAGAGGGGTGGTCCCCTATGAAGATGATGGCGAAGTTCAAGAATTTAGTTTCTTCGACCTCGCAAATGCGTTTGTGTCTATGTACGTGATTGCTTCTACGGAAAACTGGACTGATGTGGTTTATCCGGCTGTTGAGTCAGGTGGGAATAAATTCACACAAGCTTGCATTGCGACGTTTTTGATTTGTTGGTTTATTATTTCCAGTTTTATTGTTTTGAACTTGTTCATTGCCATTATCACTGAAAACTTGGGGGTTTCACCCGAAGTTAAGAGAAAGGAGCAAATTCGAATGTTTGTTAAAGAATACGCTACAAAGATGAACAAGTCTAGTTATTTGACAGGGGGGTTTAGGGCTGTCAAGGGTATTTTCTCAAAGAAGAACGGCGATGAAGGAGGAGAGCCAAGCCCTGAATCGGGTAATGTGGTTTTCGATATGTTGTTGGAACGACACGTGGTGGATGAGTTTTTGTCCGACGATGAGGATGAAGTTGTTAACCAACAAGATGACCCGGTTAGAATTGATATTGGACGTTCTGTCAAGAAGCAGTTTGCCAGGGTAAAGGGTCTTTTCAGTTCCAAAGAGCCAGAGGTCAACCCGTTTTTAGATAGGAATGAAATTGTCGATCGTAGTCATTCTCATCCCGCAAACATGGCAAAGGATTTCCTTCACTCGCAGAATGAGCAGCAAAAGCGTCGTCGACAGTTTCTGGAAGATAATCCGGATTATGATGTTGCTTTGTGGATATTTAAACCGGATAGCAAAGTCCGACGGTTTTGTCAGAGCATTGTGGCTTCAAGTCATGGGATTCGTGAAAACGGTGTTAATCCGAAGCCGATAGTGTGGTACTCTTTTTCGGTTTTCCTTTTGGCAGCGACAATTGCACTGGTGTGTATTGCGTGTGTGAACACACCGCTGTACTACAAGAACTACTCGGATGAACACGGATTGACTGCCGCCAATTGGATTACGTTTACAGATGCAGTATTTGTTGGTATCTTTTCTGCAGAGGCGGTGATTAAGGTTATCGCTGATGGTTTTTATTTCACTCCGAATGGGTATGGTCGATCCAGCTGGAATAAAATTGACTTGTTTGTGTTAATTTCCTTATGGATCAACTTGATAAGTGAAGCATTTTTCAACGGTTATGTCTCTAGGTTTGTGAGATGTTTTGAAGCCTTGAGAGCGCTTCGCCTGTTGAGTATTAGTTCAAGAGCTCAGCAAACGTTCCATGATGTCATTCTTGTTGGACTGGGAAAGATTATGGGTGCAGCACTTGTCTCTCTGTGCCTGTTGTTCCCCTACTCAGTGTGGGGATTGAACATTTTCCATGGTAGGCTGTATGAGTGTACGGATGACAGCATCAGTGATTTTTCTGAATGCATAAATGAATACGCCAACACCCCATTCAACTGGGAAGTAATTAGCCCGCGGGCGATTACCAAGCCTTATTATGACTATGATACTTTTGGACATGCATTTTTAGTATCCTTCAGTATCATTTCACTTGAAGGTTGGGTAGATGTGTTGAATTCTGTGATGAGTATTACGGGTAAGAATAGCAACCCAGAAACGTTTGCTTCCAGGTATAATGGCATCTTTTCAATTTCCTACCATATTCTCAGCACCATTTTCATTTTGACCTTGTTTGTATCTGTTATTATCAAGAATTATTCTGAGACGCGTGGCACTGCCTTCCTGACGGATGAACAACTAGCATGGTATGAAGTTAAAAAGATTCTCAACCTGGTTCGTCCATCTCGCAGACCACCTTACAGAAAGGAAGGTACAATTCGGCACTACTTGTTGGTCAAGGTGCAGGAAAGGACTTCATGGATTCACAAGACAGAAAAGGTTCTACTCGGCTGTTTGACGATTTTGCTTTGCATTGAATATTATCCAGAGACTAATAATATGGATACTGTCAGGAATGCTCTAATTGTTGTAAACATGCTCTTCTTTACTCTTTGCTTCTTGGCCAAACTTTATTGCCTGGGATTCAAACTGTTCTTTAAACGAAAATGGGAAGTTTATGGGTTGTTAGTATCCATCTGTGGATTTGCCTTTACTTTGGTTGGTGTTGTTGGGACCTGGAGGGACATTTTCTACAATTTCCAAAAGCTTAGTTTGGTGGGTGCGTTGCTGTTATGGATTCCAAGAAGCTCCCGGTTGGACCAACTTTTCAAAACTGGTTCAGCTAGCTTGCCGGTCATTGGGAACTTGTTAATCACTTGGTTCATACTGTTCCTGGCGTATGCCATTGCGTTCAATCAAGTGTTTGGGCTCACAAGAATTGGTCCTAATGGATCCTCGAATATGAACTTTAGAAGTGTTTCAAAGGCACTCGTTCTTTTGTTTAGGATGAGTTGTGGTGAGGGATGGAATGAATTGATGTCAGATTTCTTGGTGTCTCCTCCTCATTGTGTGCAAGGAACTGGATTCACAGACTCTGACTGTGGTAGTCACGCTTATGCCTACATTCTTTTCATTTCTTGGAATATCATCTCGATGTATATCTTTTCCAACATGTTTGTTTCCCTGATTTATGAAAACTTTAGCTATGTTTTCCAGGGAAGATCGGCAGACATCACTCGACACGACATCAAGTTGTTTAAAAAAGCCTGGGTTCAGTTCGACCCTGAAGGGACTGGATATATCGACACAAAGGATTTGTACAAGTTCTTGAGGTCCACAGAGGGATATTTTAGTATGAACATTTACCATGGAAGGTATTCGGTCAAAAACATACTGGAGGATTCTAGGGCGGAGACGGACGACATTTATCATGTTGATCGAGTGGCATTGAACGCTGCTTTGAAGAACATGTCCGGAATTGTATACAAACAACGACGAGAGATCTATGAAAGGTTTTGCACTCAAGCTCTAATGGAGGCTGATCCTGAAAAAGGCATTTCCTTCAACAAGCTATTGCTCCAGTTTCCATTATACAGAACAATGGATGAAAACAAGTGTCTGAAGTAAGATTTACAGTCTCAAACTTTGATTGGGAATATTTGCTAATTATTTTGATAGGTTGGATGACTACTTGAAAAGAAAGATTCTTTTACAAAAGGTTGAAGTGGAGATGCTAAAGAAGAAACTTATTGGCTTCCTTGAAATGGTGTACTTGCGAAAGACATACCTCGCAAAGGTCAAAGATGGCGCATTGGACACGCAAGCAACTGATCGATATAATGCTGGCGTCTTAAGTGGTGTGATTCCGAAGATTGATATCACTTCTACTGATGACACTGGCATCAACAGAACATTACCAATGCTTCAACCGCCGCCAATTATAACGACTTCAACTGACAGGTACGGCGGTGACGAATGCGAAAGTCCAATTCGGGGAAGGCCTCCCGGTATTGACGATGATGATGACGACGAAATTGGGGCATCCACCTCCACCTCATACAATCAGCATTTGACGGTTAAGTCGACAAGCCCTCGAAGGGGCAGTCGAGGAGGGAGAGATGGCTTCAGTAATGATGAAAATTATGACTAAAATGCATTATTTATTGCTGTAAATACTCTAACTTTTGTTTCTATATATATATATATATATATTTTTTTTTTTTTTTTTTTTTTCTTTTCTTAAGCTTTTTTTCTTTTCTGCATGTACGTATACGTTAATTTTTTTACGTATATACGTATACCACAGTACAAAGTAGCTCCATACAAATTTCCCTCTGACACAAAGATTTTCTTTTGGGACTTTCCTTGTTCGGTAATTTTGGTCGGTGATCGGGGGTTCCGAGCAAAATCACCACCAAATTTTTAAATTTTGGCTTGGGACCAGGCTTCGACCCACGTTGTCATAGCAACGCCCATCTTTTTTGAAGAAAATTGTACTGTGAGCCGCACACTAGACGGCTGTTGAGCTGGGTCTTGGACTCAGTCGACCCCTTACCCGGCGCCACGAGACCAGCAAAAAGCTAGCGACGAGCCCTGTCGAATAGTAATTCACTTGAAACCCACCAGAATTGGAGCATACTAACCAGCGACACTCAATATCAGCTAAATTCAGGAAGTTATACGA